>JABSSZ010001023.1:0-50306 GCA_013755755.1 Fusarium sp. NRRL 25184
AATAAGTATAAGGAAGGCAGGGGTAATTAGGTATAAAATTAACTTATTTAGAAGTACTACCTTACTTAGGGCGGCACTAGTGATTTTAGCATAAGATAAAACTTTTAACCGCGACCTCCGTACCAATAGTCTCCTTATAAGAATACCAACGCCGATCACATACAGTTAACGCTTAGCTTCCGACCGTACCATTGGGCCAACGCCATCTTTCAGCTGCGGTCAAAGCACTGCACTACAGTAGCGTCTCGCAGATCTCGCCCGCCAGTGACGTGCATCACTTTATAAAACAAGAATCTTTTCCGCAATTTTACAATGAATCTCACAACCAAACCTAGTACGTTCATCTATTATTGATTTAACCATGACTACAGTCGAGATCAACGACGCAGAGTTCTGCCAGGAACATCTTGCAGAAGTTGTCAGTATAACATGTCTTCTCCAGACCGATACATAACTAAGATATTATTCAGTGTGAAGAATGCGATGTCGACTTACGCGAGGACAACGACGCTTTTTACGGAGTACGTTGGCCTCCTTCTCAGAAAAACCATTTACTTACACGATTTACTCGCGGTGCAGTTTGACTTTACAGATCGCGAGGCTATCGAAAGTCCAGAGGCCTCCCTTAACGATGATGGGGTTTATGTCTGCAAGAAACACAGCAACGGCAGTAAGTCACACCAGTGCCGTATCGGAAGTTTTATCACTGAATAAGGATCGTAGATTGCAATATGTGTTTTGGTTGGAAGAAGCAGATCATGAGAGCTCGGAAGGAAGCCAAACATGCTGGCAAGAAATAAATAGTTAGAGCAGTGACGACTCAATTATCAGCTACTTATTACTACTTCTACCTCCTCGATCTGATTTCTAGTCTTCTTCTGAAAGCTACCAGCTTAGGAACAATCTCACTTGCAAGCCTCCAGTTCAAATTCTCTTGATAAGATGAGAACTTGAGGACTGACGTAACCCTGATACCGCGATAGATACCCTCCGCATCATGCATCGCCATTGGCCATAGATTCTCGAGAAACACGCTTTGCATGACTAACAGTGCGCCTAGCTCATCCCAGAGAAGACTACCTAGTATTCGCAAAGTCCCCTTGTAGCCTGGTGACTCGGCGTTCTCTTCGTCTGTTGGTTTGTGCTTTGCGTCAATAGCGACGACGAATTTCTCTTTACCGGGTATCGGTTCGAGATATGATTTCATGGTCGCTTCGTCGATGACGAGGAATACACGCTCGTGTACCGATTGATCTGAAATGGTTGCGAAATGCCTGTCTAGCCGTTAGACTTTTTCTTTACCTTGTAGTCCTTGAACTTACTTCTTGGCAGCTTCAATATCATCATCTGCAATATCCTTCTCTTCCCCATCAATCCAATGAATCTTGCACGCCTTGCGTATATCATCAATACCAACCATCCCACGTCCCCAGTCTGAAATATCAGCCTCAAACTTAGCCTTGAACAAATCCCACTTCTCAGGACTATACCCATGACACAGCCTATACGTCACAAAACCCAAACGTTTATTCGACCTTCGTCGAGCGTACTCCATCCACGGCACAAAGTCGGGATGATTCGAGAGCCCTCGCAGTTCTTCCCTAGCCATAGCCTGTGCGTCAATCTGACTAATCGCCGAGATGACCACACACGCTGGGTCAGTTACACCAATGGAGTTTCGAAGCAGTCTAAAGTCGTCATGCGCGAAATGATCGTACATCTCCTTCCGGTCGAGATATCTGACGCGTTTGGTGTAGTCAGATGCTCGCCATGCTAGATTCGCAGACCAGCTGATAGTTTCTGTGCGAAAACCACCGCCATGAGCTTCTGTAAGGCAATCGTCCTCTTTGACCGGGAGACTATCGCCTTTGTATCCATCCGTGGGCATCATTATGGTGTAATCAGCCTGAGAGGTGTTTTCGGCGAGGTCGTGGAGCTTGTTTGTCAATTCCCATTGCTTATCGCTGTAGTGGTCTGGACTATCGGGTTGGTGCAGCGCGAGCTCTTGCACAATTGACTCTCGTATGCGATCAATGTGCTCGATGATCCAGTGGTGGGCATTCTCACAGATGGAGTCGTATTGGGCTTTGATGAACTGGTACCAGAGACCAGTGACTGATACATATTCATACGCGCCGTCCTCTGCTTCCTCTTTCCTCTTGGCGTTGATGGACTGCTCAAACACCTTGAGGTGGTCCCATATCAAGTTATAAGTCTTTCGCAAAGCCGCCTTGGTGCGCTTTGTGTTCAGGTAGATAAAGACATTGATAACAGCGACAAAGTAACGACAAGCCTCAGGGAATCTGTCCGGGTGATCAAGCCCTAACTCTTGCCACCGCCTCTCAGATATCGGCGGTACTCCCTCCCAAAGCCTCGACTTCATAGCATGTAGCTCTTTGGCAATCGGCCAGAGTCTGGAACTGTCTTCATACGAACCAATCCGAATACCGATCCATTCCCCAGTCGATCTCGCCTGTCGATTCAGTGGAGCAGGCGCCCATTCCGAAGCTGGTCTAGTCAAGTTCTTGACCTCGTCGACAGTCAGCAATGGACGAGACGTTTTTCGGTCCCCAGGTAATTCTCCGTTCATGAGAAACTCGAAGAAGTGAGGAATTGTCTGAGGTTCCATGATGCGGTCTGTGATCCACAATTGGTGCTTCTTCCCAGGTTGTGGACCGAAGATTAAATGACTGATGTCTGTAGGGCTGTTTTTCCGCTTGATCCGCGCTTGACGGAGATGGGGCGTGGCTGGTGTCCCGTTCTGGGTCAGAGCCATGTCTAGCTGTAACATCCGGCCGCTTAGACCCGACATTGTTGCGATATGACGATGATTTACTTTTCTGTAATGAATTGGTGTAAATTTGGGTGTAGTTGGGCGAGGTGATGATAGAAAAGGGGAAGACTTTTTAAGTAATTGGTAGCGAGGTGTTGGTTCGCTGGCATTACAACCGGCCCCGTTATTTCGGGCACAGTTAGGCAGCCGGTGGGCAAATCATACGGTGAAATGACAGCTGGGCCAATCATATCAGTGAATTCAGGGGAGAACTAACTCAAAGTGCGTTAGAGCTGTGACAACCAACACTGTTGGTTTTATCGACGTTGTTGTCGTTACAGAGTGATGTTTATTTATGCCTCAACTCAGAAGGGGACGTTAAAGGCAATTTCAATCATATCTCAAACGCTTAGTTCCCTTAAGTCCTACCTTTTGAGTTATCTGGTTACACTTTATTAGTCCGTTGGATTCAACCTTAAATATTGAAGTCACTTATGTTGTATATAATTGTCTGAGATGCGAAAACGATGTTCATGAGACGTGTTTTGCTTCAAAGAAAACAGCTATTCGTTGCAGGGATTCATTTTATGATAAACGCGAGTGAGTTGCTCGACTGGATTAAAGCAAGGTCAATTGAGAAAAATCAAGGCTACCCGGGAGTTATCTGGCATAAATAACAAATCTTTAATTTTGAACCGATGAAAACCGCTAAATAACAAGTCTATATGCAAAAGAACATTTACAGAAGTTTATACAAATTATCTCAAGCCTTGGGCTTGATTGACTGAGGGTTGCGGAAGATGTTCTTGGGGTCATACTTGGCCTTGATAGACTCCAGCTTGGCAAGATTGCTTCCCCAATACATCTCAGTAGCTCTATCACCCTTGAGCTGCGAGTCAGGGTAGTTGACATACATACCCCAAGTACCCGCCTTCAGGGTATTGGAGATACTCTGTCGCAGACCCTTGATCAGGCTGAAGCCATCAGAAGGGTACTTCTGGTTCTGCGCAACGCTGTCGTAGAACTGGAAGAGAAGAAGAGTGTCTCGGTGGACATAAGCTGTGTCGGTGGACTTGTGCTTGGATATGGCGGAGTATTTGCCACCAGAGATGTCCATCTGCAACCACCATGAGTGACTGCTGCTTTGGCCGGTGGTGGAGATGTAGTCAATGAAGGACTTGAATTGAGCGAGAGTCAACTCAGGAGCTTGAAGACTGCTAGCGTAGAAGTTGTCATGCTACTGATTGTTAGCTGCTGTTGCTATGTGATCAATAGGTTGGGAGACTTACAGCATCGTATGAAGCACTGGTAGGGTTTATATCGACATTGGCACCAGCGTAGTGAGTAACCAATTGAATCCAATCAACAGTCGTCGCACTGACTTGAACATTAAACTTGGTAAGCAGAGGCTGAAGAGCCTTCTGGAGCTCAGCCTCCGTACCAAGAAAAGCACCGTCAACACTGTATCCGCCCTTGGATATGGCCATCTGCATAGTGATTTCCGCAGGCATAGTCTTTCCAAACTCTTGAAAGTCTAGCAAATTCTGAGGAGCTGTTTGCTGGTTCCAGTTAAGACCACCAATATCGAAGTAGGTAATTTGTTCAGGAGCAGCGAAAGTATCGAATTCGAGCTCAGCGACGACACCGAATGAAGCACCAGCGCCGCGAATGGCCCAGAAGAGATCAGAGTTCTCGGTCTTGGAGCAGTGCACCACTTTTCCAGTAGGCAGAACAACAGTTGCGCCCTTCATCAAGTCCAGCGTGAGACCGTACTTGCGCGCGACCATTCCGTAGCCACCGTGCAGGGCGTGACCACCGATACCAACACCAGGGCAAGTTCCATGAGAAAGAGCTCGCTTTCCCTGGTTCCAGAGCTCAGTAGCGACGTGGCCAAGTCTAGCGCCAGGTTGGATCTTTGCGGTACCATCCTTGGCTAGCTTGACGCTGTATAAGCGATCCAGCTCAATCATGAGATGGCCGTCTTCTCCGCCGAAGCCAAGGGATGTATAACTGTGACCACCGCTCTTGGCATTGACTGCGACGCCGTGTTTTGAACCGCAAGAGACGGCGGCGGAGATTTGAGCGACTGTTGTAGGGACTGCGATGGCGACGGGTTCGAATTGAAGGCGCAAGTTGTAAGCGGTACCGTCTTCAGTCCAGGTCGGAGTGCCCTTGTTGTCAATTGGGACTTTTGCTTGGACAAGACAGCTATTCACAGCTTCTCGTTTCGTCGGCACAGCTAATGATTGTGATGCACTGGCTACAAGGCCGATGATCATGCATTGCAGCGTATTCAGATGCATCGTGAAGTAATTGGGTGTATGGAAGAGTGATGGAAGGATGAATGGAATGAGATGAAACAAAAGGGATGGAGCAGATATTATGTTATTAAATACAACAACTGCCGCACTCGCATGATCCACAGATCGACGCTTTGCGAACTGACATTCAAGCCCAATACGACATGAGCTAAAGTAAAAAACTACGTTGCGGATCTAACAGCAGTAGTCCTCGCTGTCCCCGGGTCCAGAATAGACATCACACCATCCCTGCCAAGGTGATAATGGGAGAAATTACGAACTTAATGCCCGCTAAAGCAAAGCACTTTCTTCCCGCGACACTAACTGCCGCCATAATACATGATCAAACTCAGATCCAGAATGCAACGTTGATGAAAAGGGTCCCAGCTAAAAGGTGAACTAGTGGCGCTGATTCTCGTGATCCCCGGCCTCAATGTGCCGATCTACCGGTTAGCGCACGAAGTGGACTCTCTATAATTAGCGACTGGCAAATCACAGACCTGACTAAGCGGACAATGATGTCACGGCTTTGTTAGCTTCGAGCTAGAATTGCCAGTATGCAACGTTTATGGGGTTGGAATGATGGCTGCTGAAGGGATTGCTTATCTTGGACGAAGCTTTCGGTCAACACGAGGTGTCCGGGCACTAATCTACACTGACGCAAATTGTAGTTGCTAATAATGTGTGTATCATAATGTCTCAACTCTGCCAGCGAGGTTGACTTGAACACGTGACACTCCTTGGTCGTTGTTGAGATGCGATGTAGAATTGTATGCTGAAAAGCATCGCCATAACGCATCATCTCAGCAGGGCCGTTGCTCAATGATATGATGTTTCGAACGACAAGACTCGTGAGCGATTCACTGATGAACGGGTCAGAGTTTCGTGAACGATCTCCCATTCAAGAGAGCTGTGATTAACAAGTCAAGAACTCTGAAAAATGGTCAGAGTGAGCAACGCGACAATGCATCACTTGCATACTGTCCTGCGTCACTGACCATAGTAATGTGGTAATGATAGTGACACCTCGTGCCGCTGCCTGAAGAGTCTGTCAACCATTCATGATGGCTACCAGTTACGGGTTACTTATTCATAGCACTGAACAACAACGAATGGCACGTTAGTCCAGTCTTGTTCACTCGCCGACGACACGCCCTGACTCTGACTCTGAGTTTCCTAACGTCAATAGACAGAGAGTCACAGCGAAATGCACGTTCGATTCAACTTGTGAATCAGTAAAACTCGAGCCGAGTAGACTATAATAGCTGGGCTAGGTACGCCCCAAGAGCCATCCTACAAGCAAACACACAGTTATCACACAGCTATCACACGAGCTATCACCCAAACCAAGATATTCAACCATACCCAAACTCTTACCCGTATACACATACCAACATGCCGCGCAAAATTCAGCTAGACACCCTGACCAAGCCAGAACTCGTGAGGGAGCTTCGTCGCGTCAGAGGCGAAATAGAAAAGGCAGATACCGATGTCAACGACCTGGAGTGGGACAGGATAGTGGAAGAGACCAACAAGTTGGCTAACCACTGCATAATAACTGGTGACTGGGGCTATGACATGAAGGTCATGGCTCGGCAGGGACATGACGAACACGAAGAGCAGGAAGAGGTTGTGGTTCATAAGAAAGAAAAACGCGAGAAGCAACGGCAGAAGCTGGTGGACAAGGTGGCAGAGGTTGAGAAGCTGATGGAGTCCGCAAAGGAGGGGACTGAATAACTTCATTATTCGTGATACTTAACGGCAATAACTGGTGCATCAGGTTATTAAGTTTCAATCTATGAGGTTAATCATGACTCTGAATCCGAGTTTCACCATGGTAATACCAAAAGTCACAGTCGAGCTGACCCGTGAAACAGTGAAATGCAAGCTGAGAAGTCTATAAAAGCTGGCCAAGGTACACATTACGAACTCTTCCCCAAACCAATATATAAAACAACAGCACGAATACTTGATACAACAACACCACCAATAGTGAACTCTATACTCATAACAACATGCCTATTCCCAAACAGATGCAGCTCTCGATGGACCTTGCCCGAGTCCAGGGCGAGATAGCTCGGACAGAAAAGCAAATAAGTGACATAAATTGGAGTATAACACAACTAGAGGCAAGAAGGGAGGCTGCTCGGTTGTTGGCAAATGGGCCCCCTGGAATTCAGAGGACCACGGCCATCCAGCAATTTGAGGAGTATATGCGGCAAATAGAGGCTCGAGTGAGTGATAGACGATTCTTCCAGAGGGACTTGGACAGGTCGAAGAGAGAGTTGGAAAAGATTGAGAGAGAGCTTGCATCTTTGAACTAGGCGGTTGAACACACGCAAAGGGTGTTGCACTTGCAGTATAAGATAGTACCTTTCTGATAGGCTCAATTCTATGATACTAGAAGTGGCGTAGAGCTCTGCATTAAGACTCTTGCTTCTATGACCTCCCTCTTTTAATAATAAAGCAATGCGGTATCGGGATCGTCCCCATGTAAAACTATGCAGGAAAAATGGCATGAGAGACCTAATCAAGTTACTATAACATCGCAGCTTGTTGGCAATTGAGAAGAGCTCGGGAAACGGCCTGTTTCCCCATTGCCCAACCACGTGTTGAGGTAGTTTTATTCTTCAATGTAAGGTCTTGTTGTATCTTGCTAAGACTTCTGATAGCATGGATATTAGCTATGAACCAGCTTCGGCATATGAGGCTACCTCAAGATCCTTATGAGCCAGAGAATAAAAGAGTCACTGTGGTGTAACGGTTCACAGTCTAATTCAACAAGTATTGGTTGCATCTTGACAGTTGATCAAGGATTAATTATATGACACGCGCTGGCAGGCAGTGAGTCTGATTCCTTGTTCTCAGGCACGGTGACTTACTAATAGTATTCAACTTGACAACACAGTCAATCACGGTGCTGGCCAAGTCCTACGATTGTGTAGTACAAACCAGACCTCATTGAATGGGTGGGTATGTTGAGTTTCAATCACCCGTCGCTTTGTGAAGCTTTGAACTAACGAAGTGTCACACCAGAACATTCAGCGCTTTCGCCTAAGTCACACCGTAATACCAAACTGTAGTTCTCAGTTCCCTGGATATGCTACTGGCGAGAGTGACGTTTCAGTCTAACATACCAGTCAGTGAAATGCCCGACCTCAAACTATAAAAACGCCCCGAGCTCGGTATTCTTACTATTTCCTGTAAAGTAAACTATCAAAAGCACTACAAACAAAGCACTATAATATTACTACTATACTTAACAGCACAAATCATATCACCATGTCTTCGAAAGCGCAGATCAAGGCAGAGCTCAACAGGCTCAGAAATAACATGGAGAGGTTGCAAATAAACTACGATACAGCCAGGTGGGAAATACAGGACACGATGCAGAAACATAGAGATTTGGAGTTGATAATACACGGGGGTGGGAGTCAATCTGAAAAGGATGCAGCTCAAAGGCAGCACGACCGGTTGTGCACGACTCTGGTAGCTCTCTGCGCTAGGCAAGAGATGCGGCGTGAGGAGTTGCAGACGTTGAGAGATAAGGAGAGGGAGCTGATGAGGGAATTGCTCTTTGCAGCTTAGGTGATGGCTTACAAGCTCGGGGCAGCAAGCACAGCAGGCTTACCTACATAATTCTTCAAATGAACTAAAGCCTTGAAGGCCTTTGCTGGACGAGTGATCTAAGAATGATTTGCAAAGTGACATAGAGGACGTCGCAATCCTTAGGGTTGGGCTCTGACACTGCTGTCGTGGGTAGACGCTTCGGAGCGTTTCCCTCGCTTTGATGAGAAAACGGATAGGGCATGGTGGTTGTTCTTAAGTAGATACACCTGATTCTTGGCCGCCGTCACTGATCAACAGAAATGTGGGTATGGGCATTGATACAGCGATGAGCCCTTTCATGGAGGTGTTTGTGAATGACTCACGAGTGTCGGGTTACAAGAACACACGATTGCAGTGTTACTTACAGTGAACACCAGGCCATATGTCGTGTTGGGGGTAAAGGCTGTGATGCTGAGAATTAGCTACCAAGTTTGATCAGCAAACGCTAATAGGATAAATCATATCTAATTACACTAAGACCATCAGTGAAAACAAGGCCTAAAGAGTATAAAACCGCGCTCTATCTCGGTTAACCAGTTCCCTAAAACAAGCTCCCAACAAGAATCAAGAACACTACAACATTCATACAAATTTACGTTACAACAAGAACACCATGCCGCCTAAAGCTGAGATCGTAGCAGAGATAGCCGCTCTCGGAGCCGGAATGGCGAGGCTAGAGAGAGATATAGAGATTACCGACTCACAGATACTGGACAAGACTATGCAGAGAATGGCTGCAGAGAGTAAAATAAACGGGGCCTCCGACGAGTACACAAAGGCCGCGGCACAGAGGGAACATGACCAAATTTGCAGGGTTCTGGCTGAACTTATCGACAGGCAAAGATTCCTGGCTGCGGAAAGGGAGAGGCTGAAGGGAATAGAGAGGACGCTTGCTAGCATGTTACGATCAGCGACATAGGCAGAGATCTGAGAGTGAAGAAGAGAAGATCAAGGATGGCCAGGTTTGACTAGCAAACGCTGATAAGTATGAATCATATTTGATCAGATGATAACTGTCAGTGAAAAAGCAAGGCCTAAAAATTATAAAATCGTGCTCTATCTCTGCGCTGCAACTTTTTCCCTAAAGCAACCTCCCAACAAGAACTAACAACACTATAACATTCATATAACTTCACATTACAATAACCATGATAGGAACTAAAGCCGAGATCGAGGCAGAGCTATATAATGTCAGAACTGGCATAACAAGGCTAGAGGCAATTATAGAAACTGTCGCCTCAGAAATAAGGTTCAAGCTGCAGCAAAGAAGGGCTGCAGAGGATCTCATGAATAACGGCCGCGATGAATATGTAAGAATGGTGGCTAAAAGAGAACATGATGAGATTTGCAGCGTTCTTATTGATATCTGTGCTACGCAAGATGATCGGGTTCGGGAAGTACAGGGGTTAAAGGACCGAGAGAGAGAGCTGCAAAGAGATTTACGATTTGCAAGCTAGGTGGCTGTCCGACATGCAGGATGTCGAGGCTGGCTAGATACTTATGGAAACAAGTAAAAGCTTACAGAGTTGCCGTTTGAGCTGAGATCTGACGGATATCTGAAGAATAAAGTCGTGAGATAGTCGGAGAGACACGGGGCTTCACATAGTGACCTTGGTGATTGAATTAATTGCTTTGATATATATCTTGAAGTGGGGGATGTTCTCTAGTAGACACCATGAAGCAAAGATGCTCTGTCAAACATGACTAATAATCGTGATCCTGATGTCGGTCGTTGTTTGCATCATGGAATAAATTTGGAAGCCGTCGAGTTTCTTGCGATTGCGACAAGGAAGTGAACTGCACGTAGATATGCCATCGTTCCAAGTGATCCTGGTGGGGTTTGGAAATCTGAGGCTTTGGAAGCCGTTACTACACAAACTTATCATTATTTACTCGATTGACCTTCTAAATCGCAAAAGATAAATAAGACATTTACTTTAATATCCTTTATGTTGTGAATTGTATAAGATAACAAGGCACTAGGCCCAAGGGAGACGTTCTAAATATTATCTTTTGTATCAGCGCCATCTACGCCATTGTTCTATTTTCAGTTTTAGCGTAGGCGCTTATTTTACAGCTCTCGCCCCTTCATCATCTCTAAATCAATACAGTTCGCAAGCCAAAGATTCATACATGATCATGGGGTCACCACCTGAAATCGTCCTTTCGACGCCCGGATACTACGGCCCAGGCTCTATAGCAGCATGGTACTGCATCGTAGCAGCCACAGCTATATCCTGGACCTGGAATCCCGCCTATCGCTTCCAGCCAACCTCGGACTTCATCGCAGCTGTTTTATACCCGGTCATCGCAATGATACATCTCGCTATACAGCTATGGAACTTCCCCCCCGATAAGATGCAGTATCTTAGGGCCAACCTTATGCATATTGTCATCGGATTTGGACCCGAGGGTCCAGTCTCGGAGGCTTATGATTATCAGTACAAGAACCAAGTCCTCTTCGACAAGCCAGGTCCAGACATGTTTGACATTTTCCCACGCGTCGTCACTATTGATGCTGCCTTGCGAATCAACGATAATTGCTTTTGGCTTTGCTTGATTGCGCTGGGGTTTCTGCTATTCGAGCCGAGAAAACATGCGACACAACAACAGCTTAGCGGCTACAAACGCATTGAATTATGTCTCATTGCCGGCGTTGTTTTACCTATCATGAATGGCATATTTCTAATCGTTATTTGCGGTGACGCTCGAATCTTTTGGGTCTTTGTAGAGTCAACTCTCTTTAGGTTCATGGCGGTAACCATGGGTATGTGCCCAGTGATGGTGGCATTCTTTATATATTTGCCACTATCGATTGAGTGGATTTCATTCTCGGGGATACTGCCCGAAGCCAGATCTCCTGCAAGCTTTCCCCTGGAGCTTGCCGGCAACCTGTTTCATCGGATTCGTAGAGTTCGGGTATTGCACTTTGGGCTTGGGATCCTCTATCTTGCCTTGGTTAGCATCTTGGTGATGGGCACCGTGAATACCTTAAAAGAGGCATATCCAATCCAACTCTTTATTCCTGCTGTTGGGATTTCGATATTTGACATGGAACAAGTAGCAAGTTTGCTTGGGGGAATGGTGGTTTTGTTTTATAATATTCATTCAATTTACCGCCCGAATTAGATATCGCGGATTATTCGAGCATCCGTCGAATGCCAGGCAATTATATATCCCTGATCGAATTCCTGGTATTGAAGACCTGACTCAATACAGCTTATAGTACTTATGTGACTCCATAATTAGTTTCCCACGATACCCATCCGTGATATTACTCGTTTTCATATAGCAAACTCCGTCACCTTGTTGCCTGTGCATTCCTTTCATCGCGACTGATAACTATTCCATATCTTCTGCCACCGTAACACGCACTTTCAGCCCATGATCACGGAACAAAGCGTAACTCTCAGATCGCATCGGACTGAGAGGCTCTGTAAGCTGAAAATCGAACGCCCACAGCAACTATGTCGGCTCAAGTCAGCAAACAGCTCACTTCTGATACAAACTCTGTTCGGCAACAAACCTCGAAATATACTTTTTGCAGCTCCATAAACGCCAGCGGTTTTCCAGCACACATCCATCGGCCGTGCCCAAAATTCATCTCGACGTTGCGGCGCATCTCGGCGAGATCGGAGGCTGAAAGACCGATGAAGCGCTCTGGTCGGAAGACGTCGGCGTCTGGGCCAAAAAGGGCTTTTGAGCCTAAGATAGCTGAGAAGTTGATGGCGATGGATGTGCCGCCGGGGATGAAGTAACCGTTGATGGTGTCGCCTCCAGGTGGTACCTCTTTTGCTTGTTGCCCCGTTGTTACTGGTCGCATGCGAAGACCTTCATATATAACTGCCTGTTGAAAGTAATTCCAGAGTCAGTATCCCGCGTTTGGTGAGCTATATGTAAATGGGTTTACTTACTTGGAGATAAGGCAGCTCTCGTGCCTGAGCAGCTGTGATTGGACTTGAAGCCCTTCTATCACGAATAGCACCTCGAATCTCTTCCTTGAGCTTCCGATAGGCACGGGGACATGACATGAGATAGAATAGTGTGACCCGCATAGCTGAAGCAGTGGTGTCGGATCCTGCGATGAACATGAAAAGCGTCTCGGACTGGGCATTACCTTCGGATAGACCATGGACTTTGAACGAGCTCTGAAATTAAAAGATATCAATGATCGCTCAACGGAACTCTTAGCTAGAGGGGGAAAATGAGGCGCTCTGACATACCAACATATCTGTCTTCTCTGTCTGCTCTTGACTATAGCGCTGTCGGACATTATCATTCGTAACTCTGAGTAAGACACTTTAGTCAAGACTCTTACCACGAACATATGAACAGGCGAAGGAAAACCGCTTACTTCATCAGCGGGCCAATTCCATGAGTATCGGTCTCGCGTGGCCCAAAGTACTTGAGAAACGGAGTCGAGTACATCACAGCTCTGATCCATGGCACATCGCTGGTCAGCGCCATTAGAGGCATATGCTCATCCAAACCCTCATAGAACCCATACGGATCCGAATCAGAAGCGCAGCAACCAAATTCCGTCCCGAGCGCCACTTTGGAAATGACGTCGAGTGTAAAGTACGACAAGACGTTGAGAAGGGGCAGTGTACGGAAGACGCCAGACGCGGGCTCTGAGAGGTAGCGGCGGCGAATTAAAGACACTAGATTGCTGACCTGCTGGTCGACAGCGCCCTCGAGATTAGGTGTGTCACGACCACTGTATGCAGGCGCCACCCTTGCTTTTGCGCGATCATGTTGTCGTGGATCTCTCACTGCAAACATAGTCTCGTGGTAAGGATTGAAGCGCACGCCGTCAACCCAAGAGGATTTGCCATATGAGCTCTTTGTTGCTGACATACGTTTGACGAGCTCAACATCTGAAGTGAGCAGAACCTCCGGGCCGATTCTGACAAGTGAGCCGTACTTTTCGTCGAGAGCAACGAACACGTGATGTTGTTTACCACTGTATGCTGTCCGGCCGATCCATATGTAGCTGAGTCCTGCGAACCAGGGGCCTGGGACGTGTCGGAGGCGATACCATGCTAGAAAGGTTGTGCCGAGCCACCAGGATGACAGCAAGCAGAACACGGTTATGCCGATGACGCTAGAAGTCGAGAGGTCTGATAGATAAAATAAGCTCATCGCTCCTAGTTTTAAAGTTCTATGAATGGCGACTTTGCTTTTTTCCGGTGGTGCCTGACCTAGACTGGGGCATAGAAAAGGTTGAAGGGTTCAATGTGGCTACGATGGGGATCCTGACATATTAATAGGCACAAATCAAGCTGAGAGTCTACCATTTAATACTCGAAACTTAAAAGCTGTTTATCTTAACTGTGCTTTTACTCTGTATTTAGCCGGTCAAACAATAACGCCATGTATACCTCATAGAGCCTCGCGCATATGCAGTTGCTTTGTCACGCTTATGTGTTACATTGCAGATTGCCATAATACGACCCTTTCTGGTAGCTAAGAGCCAATAATCAACTTCTCATTTATCTTCTCCGTTCTGAGACATATCACTTGACCTTTTGTCTCTTCGGGGTCTACAGGAAAGAAAGTCACATGCTTTGCATGCATATATTAACGTCATACAACCCGGAATAAAGCCTGGAAATGCACTTGCTGGTTGCAGTACCCAGCCCAGTGGGTGTAGAAGGCCTCAAAGTCGAAGACTGCAGCTTCAAATGCAATGCAGTTCTGTGAGAAGTGACAAGGTATTTCTGCGAGAATTACACCGCAGTTTGCTTCCCGTCTGGCTCCCAGCTTAGCTTGAGGAGAATAAGACAATAACTAATAATATCCAAAACTGAGGAAGTATGCATATCCTAGTGGAGGTCAGTGACTAATAAATGCATGTTGGGGCAAAGATCCGCAGGTTCTTGCGTGCGACCGGCAAATATGATGTTTCCGATATCTGACATTCAGGATAACGTTACCCGTGCCCGCGGGCTGCAATTCTACGACAGGCCAGTCAACTGATGATCGATGCCACCAATGAAAGCTACCAGTACCGTCGATTAGGTTGTATTGGTTATGCACGTACTTCTTGTCGATATCACTAATACTTTGCCAATTTTTCCTCAAGGTTGAAGGAACAGGGGCGATGTCTATCATTGCCTAATAAGTGTGGAACGCATTACTCCGGGATTAAATGCTGCTGCAAAGCAGTTCAAGTCCTGACTTCGCTGATAAATAACAGTGCACTCATAATACATTGCGTTTAGTCCACTCCGTTACTTTGTTCCTCCACTGGCACCGGTACTTTGTTCACGTCTACGAGGGCGCGCTGAAGGAATGCGGTTATAAAGGAGTCAGTGTAACCTCCTAGTAGCCTTCGTGATACATTTACTGACAACGCTGTTTAGATACTGGACTAGTCCTTTGGCACTATATGGCAGGCAATTGCATAGGCAGCCTCCAAGACCAAGGATTTCAACTCAGCTGCAACTGCGTTGGACAAAGATGTGCAGAGTTGGACGAAGGCTGCGGGAAGGGATAGGGAAATTTCCATCTTATCGCGCTCTGCGCATGGTGATAGACTCGAGCTTCGTTGCAGGAATCAGAAAGCTCAGAAGGAATTCCTACATTGACCATTGAGGTTCTGATGGCCATGTGGATGGCATGAAATCCCCCAGAAACTGGGATTTCGGCATACCGAGGGATACCGTAACCAATACTGAAACAACATGAGAATACCAGGTGCGAATTATTGCTTACTCATGGCTGAAGTCAGATACGTAGCGTGTCGAATGATGGATGTGACTAAATTTTCTGTAGTGATACAGTGAGAGAGATAAAGCTTAAGAAATCTATGGTTTGCCAAGCGAAAGGCATATAAGCTTTTAGCTTGGTCGTAGGTTCAACGTTTTGGAACGTCTTTAGACCGCCAACGATCTCTACCCGTACCTGACGGGAACCGTAATAAGCATCACATCGCTCTAAGACCAGTAATGAAAGCATCTGTGTGGCCCTTGTCCAAGAGATGGTGTACAAAACAGTCACTTTCAGCAAGAAAAGGCGCCAGCTTCGCTACAAAGTCATTTAGAATGGATTTCATTTAGCTATCTGAGCTATCTGGTCGGCTAATACCCTTCCCAAATCTGTCTAAGAAAGTCTCCACAAAGAGACTTACAGACGCAGCCCGCATAATCAGGCGCAGGGAAGTTATTCAAGCAGCTACTTTCGAGCCTGATTTTCAGCACCTGCCATATCCTCCGGTTGTTCATTGGCCTACAGACGTTAGTTCCATGGCGTTTTACTTTTTGATCATGGGGTTTACTTACATCCTTGGAAGACGAATCAACTCGCGGAGTGTCTCGACCCAGGTCGAGAGCAACTTGAGCAAGTATACCAAGTTCACTTTGATCTCGGGCTGTCCTCTGGTGTTGGAGCGAGGATCCAGCGACTGCGTCAACTGGGTATCGATTCTGTGGTTGGAAGCCAACAAATTCGGGTATATCCTCGGGAAGAATGATAGGAGCCTCGCTCCGATATACGGCTCGAGCTGCAGTCTCCCCATGTCTGGAGGATGAGGCCTGTGGATTAGAATGGTCAGCTCCATGTCGGTAAAGGGCATCAGGTCGAGTTGTGCCCCGAGGCTCGGGCTGAGTTCTGATCGGAGGTCTCAGGCTGGGTAGGGGGATTGGGCCTGGAGCAGCGAATGCAAGTACCGAAGTAGAGGGCTCTACAATTCTAGATGGAGAATTCAAGTCGACTGCCTCCCGATGACGCGGACGCACACTGCGTTTCTCTGGGCGTGTAAGTCTGTTTTCGTCCGGACGTTCCAATGTCCTGTCGCCCGAGGACCCAGAATTTCCGGTATCCCAAGACCTGTGAACATCACTCCCATTTTGTGACGTAGTCCTTGTCAAGTGTCCATCTCTCGTAGGTCGACTGGGCACATGACTCGATGGTCCGATTTGCTGAGACATAGCTCTTACTTGCCGATCTTCCGTGGCTTGATAAAGACTTGCAGTTCCAACTCGATGTTCGCCTTGGGTGTGATAGGTCCTATCCAGGACGTCATAGTCAGGTCGGTGATACCGGACATGCTGCTGATTTCGATGCTGAAGCTCGTATGGTCTGGAGATTCCATAGTCTTCGGTGAGCGCATGAGGTCGAATAGGAGCTAGATGTATGAGTGGAGAAGGACTCTGCTGTGAATGCATGAGCTGCTGGCCTGGAGAATGGAATACACGGGAGCCATGACCGTGGTCTCTTCCTAACTCAATGGCCGGTTCCATGGTAAGGCGCTGACGCTCCTGTGTTACATCAGGGATGGGTGATCCACGTGCAGGTCCGCCAGCGTAAGAGCCGTGGCCATGGCCTCTCTCTAACTCAGTGCTCAGCGTCGGGGGACGGGGTGGAGGATCCTGTGTCGAGACACCGGGGATGAATGATGCGCGTGCAGAATCGATGTGCTCTCTCATCTCAGCGTAAGAATGATACCCCGAGTCGTCCCGAGCTAGTATCTGAGGGGTTGTAGGGGAGGCAGTACCATGATATACACCTTCATCACGACGGCGCTCAGATGGGGCACGGTTCGAAGGATGTGCCGCATGTACGGCCCCTCCATGATCTCTGGTCGAGCGGTCATAGTCTCGGACCCTTGGGTGCCCGTGACCTCGTGGAGCCTCATCGCTGGGGTATAAGTCTGACGGTGAGAACGAACGTCGA
This sequence comes from Fusarium sp. NRRL 25184, assembly GCA_013755755.1. Lineage (NCBI taxonomy): Eukaryota > Fungi > Ascomycota > Sordariomycetes > Hypocreales > Nectriaceae > Fusarium > Fusarium sp. NRRL 25184. The sequence goes on from JABSSZ010001023.1 coordinate 17,359, forward strand.
GATCGCTGTCGAGGTTGATACGCATGGCCATCATTCATATATCCAGGCCTCGGATCAGAAGATGGATGCCGATGCTGGCTTGGGCCACCCTGGGAATACTGGCCGGAGGGTCCATCGTGGCGATGATGCAGATATCCCTGGTTCGGGAGTGTGTATACCGTTAGTGGGTGGGCTAGAAGGACTGGTGGAGCTGGTGGCTGCTGTTGTTGTTGGTACCGTACGAGACCTTCATTTTCCGGTCGGGCTTTTATACTCGACAAAAGCTCGTCCATGGTGCGTACAACCATAACAGGGGTACCGTTGACATCAATAAGACGACAATGATGCCTTGGCTTGTACAAGATCGGCTCTGCGCCAACTTTCAAGATATCCACGATCTCGTTGTCCACTGACGACCCAACGATGACAGCGTGCTTTGCAGGCACTCGGCATACTTGCAAAGCGTCTTGAAATACGCGATGGTCTGGCTTGCGAATTGTTGGTTTTTCTTCCGTAGTGATCAAAGCATCGACATAGTACCAGAAGTAGAGATGCTTCACCATATCCCATTCAACAACATCGTCGACAACAACGATTGCATACTGAAGCTGCTTCAGCTCCCACAAACACCAAGACGAACGGTGGACCTCATAAGAGTTGCGTCTGAACGTGCCAGCGTACTCACTGAGGATGGTTTGTTGCTCATGGTCCGGCGGCAGATTAAGATCCAGCTGTCGAAAAATCTCTCGGACTTTCTCGATGCCGCTGGGAGTATCTAACTTATGGACCAGGGCGTGGAGGGTCTGTTTGTAAATCGCAGCCATGGCAGCGTGATATGCTCTTTTCAGCTCTTCCATTGGTTTTTGGCCAAGGTCTTGGTTGAGTTCCTTGATCCTCTCGAGACCGCACTCATACGCATAGTTGCGGTTGAAGAGGGACTCCAGGGTAAAGAAGATGGCCTTGCCGCCTTGGAGATGGACGGCCAGTTTCTCTGGGGGTTTGGGAGGCAGCGGTGGGGTGGGAGCAGCTGCCTCCCTGCTGGAGCTTGGCTGACAGGACATTTTGAAACGAGAATCTGTTGAAGAATTTTCTTTGGAGTTGAGGAGGAAGAGGAGAGACGGCTCTTAAGTAAACAGAAGATTTTATTCACTCATGCTCAGGTATGATATAGACTTTTATCAAAAAATTAGAACCGTTTTAATTTTTTTAATTTATTCACGCAACAGTATAGATATTACACGTGCTCGAGATGATGAATATCCCGCGACTCAGCGATGCAATAATGGAAGCTTGCTGGTGTTGTGCAACGAATTTTCGCTGCCAAAGAATTTATATGAATAAACTGAAACTCTATCTCGGTATGCCTTGTGAGATCGAAAAATTAAACTTCCACCGATTATCAGATCTGCCTTTATTGGCGATGTAAGCTTTCGCTACGGGTCGCTTGTTGACCAGCGACAGATTCTAAATTAAACAAACTTTCGCGAGATAAACAGCGCAAGGAATCATGGAATAAAATTTCAATCACCTGATCAGACCGCATGTGGAACGAGAAAATCCAGCCGTGTATGAGGTAGATTGAGTTGATATCTGCGCCCACAGTATCAGAAGTATCAGACTCTGATTTTGTCGCCTGACGGTAAAAGTGATGAGGCTCTGTTTTTGTCTAAGTCCTGGGCTAGATGTGTTTTTTGCAGTTGAAACTTGTGGTTGAGATCTTATATCACCATAGCGAACTTATTTCTTGTCTCTACTACGTCAAACTCTATTGATGCTTTGCCTGAGACACTTGAGGGACTATTCCTACTTGTTACTCAACTTGGGTGCATTTGCTTACTACTGTGGGCTTCTTACTGAGTTGAAACATGTTGAGTATGGTCTCTAAAAACGATGCAATGGCGAAAGCCCTTGGTGGAACGAGACTGCTGATCTGTTTCTAATTGCTTCCCCAACGACTCCATGGTAGCGGGAAGGAAAGTCAAATAAGATGACAAAAACTGTCACACGATTCTTGCCTGACAAGGTCAATACCACCTCCTTCTTGCGGAAAGAAAAGCTTGCAGTCGCTTCCTTACCTGAACGAAGGGTTCTAGACTCTGTGACTGGAGCCACCAACCTCACAGCCATTCAATTCAGGAATCCATTCCGTCGATCTTGTAGCCGATGTCACCAAAAAGTTACCAGGTTGAGCCATGATGATCGACACGTGCTCATTTCCGCAATGGAGATATCGCGGGGCCCTCGGCGACCGCCCTCGACAACCGTTTATCTGGCTCTGTTTCATGGTTCGATTAGCGGCTGTTTGAGCACGTGGGCTGTCAACAGACGGCTATGTCCCTTGCAGCAGCCCTGTCCAGCTACCATTGCATTGCGAGCAAGGGCCAGGGAAGACGCATGGGTCTGATAAGGTTTGTGGGAGATGCACTAAACGTCAAATCTGGAAATAAGTCTGTTAATCTCAGTGCCACAATGAACCAATCAGCGCCGAATATCAATGCGCGCAAACTGCCCTGCAAAGTTTAAACCACCATTCTTCAAACCCCATTCGTGGAGATGATGTACTATAATACCGCAATTAACCAGGGACCTCTGACTAACGCATCACGAGCCGTGCCCTATTTGCTTATCTTGGTCCCCCAGCATGTTGATCACCAGCACGAGTCATGTCTCATCTGTCAAACTGCGGGACCCTTGCATCTAAAGCTGGGGACCCATGATAAACGACAAATGCCGAGACTTCACGAATGCCGGTTTCCGGTTATACGAATTACTTGTTTGGCATTGACCTATCACAACTTCTACTCAACTCCCGCACTATCTTCAGGGTCCTCCCAATGCAACCATCGACAAGGCTGTTTCAAACTAGTTCGCCTCTGCTCCCTCAGCTCCACACAGGTTCTCACAATAGTAGGTGAACTGAGATTCATCGTCAGCCAAGAACTTAAAATCGACCCAGTGACAGGGACTGGGGAAATTATGCTACGTTACTCACCTCGTCACCGCCAATATGCCAGCCGTTAGACCCACAGGCAAGACCATCCTAGTTCGTGTTAGCGCCTCGCCCTATCGCGACATTGCATCTGGGGTATCTTACAAACTTGCAGTCAGGGCAGCTGTCCCACTGGTTGTTGCCGCTGTGGCGGTTCTTGTAGTAGGCGCAGGCGCAGTTGGTAGCGTCCGGAAGAATCTCATAGTTCACCTTCCAGTTGTAACTGACGCTCCATGGTGTTCCTCCGACGGTGCTGTAGTGGCGGTTGCTGACGCAGACAGCTTGGCTGTGAAGCTTTGCGGAAGCACTGTTCACATGTTGTCAGTACTGAGTGCGGGGGTGGATTCTGGGGAATCGTACAGAGTTGCGAGAGCGAGAAGAGTGGTGATGCTGAGGAACTGCATTGTGACTGTGACTTGTGATGATAGAGAGGGACAATGAAGATCTAGGCTGTACTGAGAGAGGGAAGAATATGATACTGGATGATCTGGGATTCAACATTGGGATCGGTAGTGCTTATATGTTGAACATGGCGGCTAAATTCCAAAGACAACTCCGGAGACGGAAGATTCATCTCTTGGTGAACTACCTATCATACGCGCATGACCTGATCGTTATCTGAAGCTATACCCTTTCTTTACACTTGACCAGTTATTAATTTCGTACTCGAGTCATGCTATACGATAGATAACCAAGATACATCGTCTCCCCAATACCTATACCTCCCCCACGGGGTACAGCAGTTCCATTGTAATCACAACCCCACGGACGTGAACATTATAAGTTATATCGTTATAGATATGCGTCTGTAAGCTACTCGACCAATAATAATTTAATCCGCATATCGGACCGACAGGGTTACCTTGTTGTCGTGATCGTCAGTGTCAGTTGGACCCGTCGACTCGTATACCACCTTCCTAATGCACCAGAAGCTCGGGTCTCACCGAGAACCTGGACAGGGTAAACCCACAATCACCGATACATTGGGCTTTTGTAAGTGGAGGATCTTTGTAACCGCGCAAATAGCTTCAAGTTTAGTAACTTTCGTGATTACGAGGGAGTCTCCGGAATCGGTATGAGAAACAACTGCCGATGTTGTAGTGATGAGTGAATTATCAAAGTCCATGATACAACATGAGGATTTGAGTTGCCGAACTTCCATACTTGGGTATAAAGAGCTGAGCTGCTCTTGGTAACAGGACGACTCTCATTCTCACCCACCACCTTCCTTCCAACTTCTCAAGAACTTCTCTCTATCCTGCCTTCTCCGGAGTCTTCGAAAGATGATTGCTCCTCAGTTTATCCTTCTCAGCCTGGCTGCTATCGCCAGTGCTGCTCCGTTCATGACTGAACGAGATCTGAACTCATCTATCTGGACCCCCGACCACGTCCTCAAGCAAGATGAAGTCATTCTCTACGGCAACGGTCGCAGTAAGTCATCCTCTCACCTGAGTAACTCAGCATAGGCTAACACACCGTCAGTGGAGGTTGTTCATGTCAGCGTCTATGAGAAACTTCTCGAGTCAGAGGGCATTTCCCCCATCACTCCTGAAATCGACCACGAGTTTCTCGAGGCCGGCTCCAAGGCCATTGGACCCCACAATCTCGAGGAACGTCAGTCCTGCAGCAGCACCACCTCCTACGTGACCGACACCACTCAGCGCTTCGTCGACTGGGACGTGCAAATGTCCCCCGTTGTCATCGGCGCCGGCAGCAGCGGCATCGATGTCAGCGTCGCATCCTCCTACAGCGTTTCCAATGGCGTTACCGTCAGCGCAGGCCTCGACCCAACAGCCATCAAGAACTGGCTCGGCGGCAGCCTTGGCATCAACTACAACAAAGTTTGGACTACCCAAGCCACCGTCACTGTCCGCGGTACCGTGAGGGCTGGCGAAACTGGTGTTGTTATCACCCGTCCTTGGACTGACCGTCGCTACGGACGTCAGTTCAGAGGATGTGTTGGATCTATGCAGCAGACCGGTACTTGGATGGCTGATTCGCATGAGGAGGGTTCTTATGAGGGAGTTAAGTGGGTTTCTGGTGCCATTACCATGTGTATCAAGCAACAGAGCAGCATTCCTCTTTCTCGATGCAACGGCGGTGGAAACTTCCGATAAGTTGTTGTCGACGGGTCTAGACTCTAGAGCCCAGACGAGTCATGGACCTGGAATCTCGTGTGACTTGGCAGGGCTGATAGTGGACATCAACGAGGAGATCCACCCACGTGGTGACCATCGATGTAACATTGGAGATTATTGAGTATCATTGGCTCAATGGTAGCGCGTTAGGCATTTCATGGTGGATGAAAACTTTATAGCTTGTTGGCACTTATTGATAATATAGGTAGTTCGAATATACAACCAATAAGCTGAATTATACCAATCGTTTATGACTTATGATCTGCTCATGAAGCGGCTGGTCTTATTTTGTTTTCTCTCTCGGCTGGACTATATAAATAAGCCCGCATATGTCAGCAAGGCAACAGTAGTATGCATATCAGTATGTTGGTCGAACGATCCCTTGGACGAGAAGCGGTTTTAACTTGCTTCGCTGAATGGTGGACAAGATGCGGAGAAAATGGCCACTAAAAACATCGTGAGGTGCGGACTGTGCGGGCGAGCCCAGCCTCAGACCTACCAAGCCCATGCTTGAATAGTCTGTGATGTTGAAACATACTGCCCTAACTCCTCTGTTGTGACATGGAACTGACGTGGGCGTCAAATGTCTCGCCCTACCGGCTGCAACGGAGGAAGCATGTTCTGCCGCTTACTGGACTTGTTGAAGGATGAGTGCTTGTTCAAACTGGCCAGGGACTTCAAGATACCAAATGAACTCAGGCTCTTTTCAAACCAAGTTATAATAAAATCCGAGCCTTGTTAGGGGAGAAGACTGGTAAGTATGTTAGCTTATTTGGAGTAATGAAAGATCTTGGGTCATTGGGGTAGCTGAAAACACGGCCTCAGAATGGGGTTTGGGGATCCTAACTATATCACCAAGCATAACCTAGCGTAAACTCTATTACTTGCCGTGAACAATTGCCGCCATTCCGAGCCGAGGGTTTTCTGTTTGTATCACTTGACTCTCTATGGCTGATGATATGCCGTTGGGATGTATTAAGCCAAGTATTTACCAGTCCACGATCATTTCACATATATAATCGAGCTTGGAACAAGAAACCCAAGCAAGACGACTCTAGTGGAGACCAAGACACCAAGTAGCGATGAAGTCAACCAACATCCCAACACTATCTCCCTTGGAGAAACTGGGCCTTGGGTTCAGAATACTTCTAGGTAAGATGCCATCTGTATCTTTGACCTCCTAGACTCACAATTTCAAGTACCCGGAACCATCATGCTCATCCTCATTCGTGGCCTACCCCTTGCCATCAAATACAAGATCCCATTACATCTTTGGTTCACCTGCATGGTCGGACGCATCCTGCTAGGCAATTTTACCCCCCGCCAAGTTCAGTTCCTTTCAACACCAACTATAGATGTCTACACAGCCTGGATCAAAAAGCAGCGAGACCAGGGCCAGCACAGCCGACTAAACATCGACATCGAGCCGCTCACTGGCACTGGGGCATCTATATCGTGGATCGGGCATCGCAAGAAAGCATCTAAATTCGTCCTCTTCTTACACGGCGGCGGATACGTCGCACCCCCTCTGCCAGGCCACTTTACTTGGTGCTGGGAGGCATATGTCAACGGTGGACCTGGAACGGAAAGAGAAGTTGCTGTTGCGGTGCTGCAGTATTCGCTGGCGCCAGGTGGAAAATATCCTGATCAGCTTCGCCAAGCGTCTGCCGCTCTTAATCATCTACTCCAGAGCGGCGTGAGTCCACGTGATCTGATAATCGGTGGTGACTCGGCCGGAGGGAACTTGACAGCTCAGCTCGCTTACCACCTCCTCCATCCTCATCCAGCTGTTCCCGAAGTGAAACTTCAAAGCCCAATCGCAGGGCTGTTCTTGGTGTCTCCTTGGCTCAGCGATCGAACAGACACAACCTCATTTGAAGAATACGGCAATGTCGACATGCTCTCTGCAGGGTTACTCCAACGCACCTCAGGCCATTCCTTCCATAGTGACGACCTGAAGCCAAAGGTCAATGAAGCTCACCCAGCCCTCGCCGTGGATGGAGATTTATCATGGCTAAGTGATCTCCCAGCGATAACGAGGGAGCTGTATGTCACTGCGGGCAGGCGCGAGGTTTTCTGTGATGCAATTATCGAATTTGGGAAAGCTGCACAAGAGAAATGTGGTTCTATTCCTGTACTACTTGAAGTCGGCGAGCGTGAGTGTCATGACTTTATCCTCATCGAGAATCAAGCAGAAGTAGCAGGGGATGCCACGGAGAGGATGAGGAAATGGGCGTCTGGCATATTAGTAGACTAGTGGTATTGAGCCAGAGGAGTGCTGTGGATAATGGACGTGTTAGTCGATGGAAACGATAGGAGTTGTACGGCGACATGATAATAACAAGGGTAAGACTTTGAAAGGTGGTTTGGTATTTATCCCATGGACTTGGCAATACAAATAGCTATGAAGGATATGGAACAACTAGGAATCCCATACAGAAGTCATCCGTCCATAGCTTGCTTGTCTATGATAGTCGCAACCTGTGGACCATTGGGGGTTCAACAGCGTTGACCTCGGCTCTTATAGCCACTAAATAGTCTAAGCAGCTGTCTTCAACACCTCGGTCAGTTCAACCAGCATCTTCCGCCCATTGATAACCTTGATGCTAGCAATCAGCAACGTCGAAGACGTGCTACCAACGCCAGTCTCCTTATTAGTGTCGGTGAAGCGAACAAACTGGGAGACACAACCAGCACCTGATCCATCAGGTGCATCCCAAAACTGCATCTCCTTGGTCTCATGAATAACCGTCTTGTTATCAACTCGGAACTTCATAATGATATTGTGAAAAGATTGTCGCGTGAAGTGATCATGGTTGATTCTAAGTGCAACAATTAGTTTCGCTCGAGGTGAGACTTGTTGGGGAGGTTAGTTACCTGGCTGTGAAATCTTCTGCAATAGAGTCTCTGATGGCATTTGCCGAGATTTCATCGTCTGGCTGAACAAAGATTCGGGCGTATAGATCTTCCATCCAATTGCCCAGGGCAGAAACGGGGACAGTGGACTCGAGATTGCTGGCCATGGTGAACGAATATCAGGCTTGTGAATGGCTTTGAAAAGTATGAAGGTTGTTGTGAGATGGAAAAGAAATAATCGACTTGAAGCTTTCATGAGCAGTTATTTATACCAATTGTCCCAAGTCATGATGGACAGTGTCTGTATGAGTCGGGAGTGGATCCATCCGAAGATTAGAGTCTAGCGTGCGGAACTCCGCATCTTAGTCAAACATGCCCGGAATAGTCGGGCTCGGCGCTGACCGATTTCTTTTTCTCCAGGCTTGAGCATTTGCAACACCATTCTTGTACTACTAAACAAAATTAGCAAGAACTCTCTCAAAGTACGTCAATCTTTTCTCGCTGACATGGTATCATCGAGACAAAAGTCCTGCTCGGCTTGTGTCCGGGGTAAAAGGCGGTGCGATCTCGGATTTCCGCAGTGTGGACGCTGTCTTTCAAGGCGGTTTAGATGTGTGTATGCTTGGATGTCACCTGAAGATACGCAAGCGATGACGGAAAGATCTGATGTAATTGTTTGGAGTACTCAAGCCGACATTACCGAACCTTCACAGTCCAATCACGACTCGTTCCAGCCAGAAGTTGGACACAATATTTCATTGTTCCCAACTCCCATCACTCTTCCCCCTCCTCTGGTGCCACTTACAGAGGAGATTACCGGCCGAGGCAGAACCATATCACTTTTCACCCCAGATCCTTGTCCTCAGCACCCGAATCAGTCGTCTCCAAATTCACGGACGCCCTACACTGTACCTGCTATTGGTGCTTCCTTATTACCGTCGCAGGGGTTCAGAAATAGGCCTGTATACACAGCCAATACTTTCAAAGAACGAGCAGAGTATGCTGCTAGTCGACTAGTCCATCAGGTCAAGAGCTTCGCAGCAACAGGACAAACGTCCTTTATCCACTGCTCTCAAGTCAGCAGCTCAACTGCATTACGGGACGCTTTCGCTGCTTGCTCTCTATATACAACACGCAACTCATCTAATGGATCGCTCGTCACGTCGGAGATTGCACGACGAGCAGAACTACTCATACAGGCTACAGACACAGCAATCACTTTGAGTCCTCCAAACTCTCACTCGGCCACGAATCTTGACCTCCTACCCTCCATACAAGCCATGCTTATATACCAGTGCATACGACTATTCTCAAACGACAATCCACAACAAGAACAGGCTGCTCAGGATGCCAAGTCACTGAAAACCTGGATTGACATCTTGCAAGCACAGACGTCGACAGATTCCCATAGTTCAAAGTTTAATCACCCCTGGAAAGACTGGATCCGAGAAGAGAGTATCCAACGTACAATGATCTTTGCAGATCTACTACAAAGTATTTACACTTTTCTCAAATTCGGCTGGTATCAATCCAGTACAAGGCTAGCCGAGCTAGGCTTTACAGGCCGCGAAACCATATGGAGTGCAAGGTCAATTACAGAATGGCAACAAGCCAGGGATCAAAGGGCCTGGCTGAGAGTGGACATGTCGAGATTTGGTGACAGTATCAAGGGGGCTTCTTTGGATGCTCTTGATGAACTAGGAATTATAATTTTGGTTAGTTATGAGGGCTTTGAGATACTGAAGGATTGGGCTGGTGATGATAAGAAATTACTTGAGAAGTGGGGGTTAAGCTCTAGGGATGACTTCTTCTCTTGGCTGAAGTAGGTTACCATATTACATCATCGTTAGGTTACATTGTTTGACACTAGCAAAAGAATCTTGCAATTTGTATATTTATCAATTATAGATAAGAATGATTGCGATATTTTCTGTAGCTCTCCCTCATCGCCTTCTTCCAACTTCCAAGTCGTATGATACTGACCAGAACATTCTAAATAAGCTCAAACCATCCATATTGGATTCTTCACCCGAGACCTCGCAGTTCTCTACTCATCGTCCTCAAATCCCACCAACTTGAGCGAGTCCTTCCAGAGCCTGGTCGCCTTCTCGACATCATACGCGTAGGGAGCATACGTAGGCGTAATCATCTTATCCTCCCCACCAACACTCGGCTTGGCCACATCGCAATCGACAAGGTACTTTCCACCATCATGCTTCCAAGCTTCACCAACAGCCGCCCAAACCGTCGTGGCAGCTCCTTGCTCGACGCTCTTCATCATAGGATAGATCCATTCCATACCTTTAAAAGCATCGGGAGGCATGTGTCTGGTAAGTCCTGTGGAGATAACACCTGGGTGAATACTAGTCGCATGCAGGTACTGTGCACCATAGCGGCGCTCGATCTCATTGGCCATGTAGATGTTTGCTGTTTTGGATTGGGCGTAAGCGACGTTGGCATCGTAGTCTTCATGCTCGAAGGCGTAATTGTCGGAGTCGTTGATACCGTGGATGTTATGGCCGGAAGAGGAGACAACCACGACCCGGGAGGGAAGGTCAGACGAGGCACCAGCTAGAAGTGCAGGCTTGAGAAGCTGGAAGAAGAGGAAGTGAGATAGATGATTGGTGCCAAAGTGGAGCTCATGACCATCGACAGTGAAGCGAAGGTCAGGAATACCCATGATACCAGCATTGTTGATAAGGCAGTGGATCTTGGAGGTCTTGTTCAGAATAGCTGTAGCTGCAGCGCGCACAGAGGCAAGAGATCCCTGATCCATTTGGAATAGTTCCATACGGGAGGAGTCGAAGATGCCATCGAGCGCGGTTTTGGCCTTATCGAGGTCGCGGGCTGTGAGGTAGAGAGTAGCTCCAGTAGCGGCTATGGCTCGAACAGTTTCGATGCCGATTCCAGAGGATGTGCCGGTGATGACGAAAACTTGGCCCTGGAGCTTTCCCTCGAGACCTTCGTCTTTGATGATCTGGAGGGCTGTTGGGCGAGCGTCGCCGGGGCCTTTGGTGTCGGCGTGGACGGTGGTGTAACGAGACATGATTGGTTTCGGGAGTAAAGAAGAGAGTTGATAAGTTTAAAGTGGTTAGTATTCACGAGATGTTGTCGTCTCTGATGAAGAACAGAGGTTCAAGTGTCGTTGGAGTGTAACCTTTTATATCATGAATTCGATATAGTTTTTATTGTGGACTATTGTCTCGCGGCACTACATCGCGGAAGATAAATTACAAATCACCATCCTATAAAATTAACCACTGCCTACCGTATCAATGCCGCCAACTAAAGATGAAGTTGAGAAACAGCTATCGTGATTATTCAGTATCGAACTGTAGGGTTAGCTGGTGTATCTGGCCGATGACATTCCTGCCTTTTCAGGTCTAGCCCGCCCCACCTCGCCCCAGTGAGGTTAGGTGGGGCCGACAGTCAAGTTCCGCAAGCTAAACCGGATGAGGATAAACTGTCATCAGCGTGGCTCACTAGCGTGGGCAGAGCATTTCTCAGCTCGCCGAGGGCCAATTTCATCATCTTCTCTTTATTACATTTCAAAGTCGATAAACGCATCACCTTGACATGGAAATCACAGATAACTACGCCGCGATAGCCGAGACTAGTAAACAGAGAAGAAAGCTGCAGAATCGAAAAAACCAGAGAGCTCGTCGTGAGTTGCCTCCCCAGTCAGAAATGGCCCTGAAGTGCTTACTGAGCCTTTAGGACAACGAATCAAGGGTAAAGACTTTGGGATAGATCAAGTATCGAGTTCATTTGAGGTCAGGCGCTGGCGCGTTGATGAAATTGATGATGACCCTTCCCAAGACAAGGACACAGAGTCAACTGCCGTTTGCATAAACTTCCGTCCGTCTTGTACACTACCCTCCGGTACCAAAAATGTCCCAGCCCTCACTTCATCGCCATCATTAGATCAACCCCATCAAGTAATGACCATAGAATCAACCCCCCAACCCATCAACATAAACTTTCCCCTTCCTTCCGATCAGCTCCTCCATCTCATCCAATTCAACGTCTACCGCGCTTTCATCTCCATCAAACGCACTATAAATACAATATCGCTAGACCCAACAACCTGTCCCGTCTTTGGCCCCTGTCTAGACGACACAACACGTTATCCCCCAAATCCCAACATCCCTTCCTCTCTCGCCCCTACTACACTACAACAAACTCAATACCACTTCCCCTGGATCAACATCATGCCGTTCGCTCGACTGCGAGACAATCTTATCCGACGCGAAGGCCGCTTTGACAATTTTGAATTATGGCGGGATCTCGTTGGTGATCTTATGAGCTATACAGCGGCGCCGTGGCAGCGAGGAACGCCGTTTAGCTTCTCTGCCCCTGTTCATGAGGTCGAACAGTCACGAGGTCTGGGTTTAGAGAATTACGTAGATACGGACGAGCTCACAGCTGGGCGAAATGGCTTGATTATCTGGGGTGAACCGCATGACATGCAGAGTTGGGAGGCTACACCTGGCTTTCTGACAAAGTGGTCATGGGCCGTTGAGGGTTGTGAAGGGCTCGTAGAGATTAGTAATCGCTGGAGGGTAAGAAGAGGGGCAGAGCCTATGCGTCTGTCGATATCGGTATTGGGGACAAATGCCTGATGGCTTTCTACCTTCTCAGACAAAGGGAACATAGAGATAAGATAAAATAAAGTTAATGACATATGAATTTGTAAACTCCAAGTTATACGAGACCTTCAAGGGTTACTTTTGTTACTCTTCTACATCAAACCTGACAACCTGCTTGCCTCCAGCTACCTGACCTGCCCGCAACTTATCCAGTCCCTCAAACACACCATCAAAGCCATTCTTCAGCTCAGTAGTCGGGATAGGTTTCAAGATATGTGTGATTTGTGGTAGAGTCTCATAAAAGCGAACAAGGGCCGCACGATCCTGTGGCCTGGCTTCAAACTTGGGTCCGATCGGTGGTAGCCACTGAAAAGCATGCCCCATAGCCGTATACGACATGACAAGATCGTAAGTTACACCAGGAGTGCTGGATTTACCATTTGGTAATAACGTAACAACCTTGCCGCCACTGGGCTTGAGCACCGCGGCGCAAATAGGTGTTGACTTGCCCTCGGAGAAACAATCCACCGCCTTTGTGATCTTAGGATACTCTTTGATGATGTCTTCTGCGACGGAAGGTGAGTTGTAGTCAAAGACTGCATCGGCGCCGTACTGCTTCACTAGCTGGGATGAACGTGGTGAGGCAGTTGTGACGACCGTGTACCCAGCTGCTTTTGCGAGTTGGATATGGTATAGGCCTGCACTGGTTGATCCGGCGTATATGAAGATGGCTTCATTCTTGGGAGTGGCAGGTTTGGTATCGATGAAGGGGAGACCGTGATGGACGTTGAGGACTAGCATGGCTGTCACAGCAGAGACTCCGTATGTAGTTGCCTCAGTATCACTGATGCCCTCGGGGACTTTCAAGGCCAGATCCGCATCGATCTTCAAGTACTCTGCAAAGGCGCCTTTATCAGGATATAGGCCGCCGTGAACAGCGCCAGCCACACGATCACCGACCCTCCACCTATCTGTGACAGAGTCACCAACTTGATGAACTACACCTGCGTAATCGCATCCGATGATGGAGCCGGGAGGGGAGATAATGTCGAGATGCTTGAAATCTGTAGGGTTGAGGGCTACAGCCTTGACTTTGACGAGGATTTCGGTGGAGGAGATGCTGGGAATGGGTACATCGTCTTGGACACGGCCGCCCTGGCCGAAGATGGGCTTGGCGCGTGTGGCGTTGATGAGTCGTGTGATGATGCTGCGGTTAGAGACTAGAGCCCTCATAGTGGTCATGATGATAATAAGGATTTAGAATAAAAAGAAGTAGAATTTAACAGTACTGATCGCTGGTTTTGATGGATACCATTTAACCTATTTATTAGAGTTGGAAGCAAAACGCATTTATCAACCTGCCATGGAGTATGACGGCGTTGTTGAGTAATCGACTACGTACCCCTTTTTAGGTTCAAGCCACTGCCGAATTGACGTTTTCTGGCCTCTGATCTCTTGTTCGCGGAGCAACCATCTCGCCGAGACAAGGACGCTAATCTCAAAATTGGTCCGGCTCCACGTCCGTGCTAGCGGACTTTCGGGTTGGTAAACGGTGCTCTGAATAACCCTGCCGATCCTTATAGTAAGAGAAGCAGCATTTGTAAACAAGCTTGTAGCCTTTCTCTTCAGCCTTTGCAGTTCCTGCGAAGCAAGACTTATGGCTGTCCTGGTGATGGTTGCTTTTTCTTACCTGAGATTTTGAAAGGTTAGTTTCTTGCCGTTGTTGGTGTGTAATTATCGCTGAGGACAAAGAAGACTGACGAGATCATGGCATCTACTAGGGGTCACTCGAGAATGAGACGGTTACATAGAGTAGCTGCAGATCAAAGTGAACCAAATTGGTCATGCAATCAGCCAAGTCCTGGTTACCTCGGCTATTTTAGTGTTGAGAAAGTGTTGTGTGTGGCTGACTCAACTCCAACTATGTCAGAGCAGCCAATGCCCAGCTGGCCTTTTGACAGAGCTGTATCAATTAGGGCAAATTAAGTCCCTAGTAGGTCCCCTGGACCGGGGGAACTTATTCATGCCAACCCGAAACACATCCCTCAAATACCATCTACACTCACTGGCAGGTCTTCGATACCAGCCATCAAGAACCTTGTGTTTCTTCTTCACGCCATCTTCTATTCGCGTCTTGAGCTCCTCAACTTCCCAAGCAGTTCAGGCAAAGCATCCATGGATAAATTCAAACTCAGGAGATACTGCCCATATGGCAAAGTGTTCGGGAAGGTTACCTTTCACAAGGATTAGCGTTTGATTATAAAAATCTCATCGCAATGCTTACCATCACAAGTACAGGTATTGTCGTCCGTGCCACTCGTTGCGGCAAGTTCATTGAACATGGTGACACGATGAAAATAGATATCTGCATTAGTTTCAGACCAACTTTAATCGCCAGCTATAGGAGATAGTCGCCGCCATTATGCCATTTGACGAACGGTCAGTTGTGCAATGCCCCATGTAGGTCACTCAAGTAACGAGACTAATTAAGGTCTGACTAGTTAGCATAAACATTGATCACGGTCGTGTTTTCTTCGTACTTTGCGACGTGCGTGTCTGAGTACCCTGAGCCTCCTGACCATAAAACCTCATGGCGAAGTCAATACCTGTGCGTTTGTTTGTTTCAAAGGCTTCTGGTCACGTCCGGCCTTCATCAGAGATTCGTTTTAACCTAATACCGACGTGCTGAGGACTAGTGTATCGACTTATGTCCCATCATATTTGAGCCGCTGTCAGAGCACAGCAGTAGACTCCAGATCTGCCAATTCACAGACGCGTCCTTCAGCCGCGGTTTGCAAACCACTATATTCAGCGTCTTCAGCCTGCTTGCTTGCGGCAGCCTGGATGACATCATGTCGGCAGATGCGACAATAATTCCCTTAGTCTTGTGAATGACAAAGGAACAATTGATAGAGAAACCCATACTGCTGTTTCCTCCGGTAAGGAGTACTACGCACCCCTGTTGGCCAAGTTCTGCACAAGTGGGGTAGATTGCAAGATAAGGCTTCTTATGTGGCTTCTTAATTCCTGGGAGCGACATGGTGATCAGGGTAAGGCAAATGGCAAAATTGATTGAAGTGTTAGAAACAAATGACAGATAATATTTTACTAATACCTATTATGAGGCAAACTTACTGAAGAACGAAAGGTCAGAAGTAGTGGCGTAAGGAGCTGAACTAATACTGCATTCCAGTCAGCCAGCCACAACCTTCGCTTCTGTATGTCTCTGGGTATTTTCTAGTCTAGTCATGGCTTGACCCTGTGACTTGACAAAGGTCACTAGCTCAATTACCAGGTACCATTCTATGTAGAGGTATGGATTGAAATCTCCGTGACATTACGGAGCTCTCCACAACCTCGCTTTCACAATTTTCGCATTAGGCGTTAATGCCCTGATCTAATCGATACGTCCGGCACGATCGAAACGGCATAAAGTGACTTTAGTAGGTGGGGATTTTTGGCTAGGTACCGTACGTTTCGATCAAAGGGTGCCGGATGTTTTTAACAAACGGCAGAACATCCGGGCACTGAAAAACCACTAAAATAGCGCCTTTTCTATTCTAATTTTTAGGTGACCTTATTGTATTAGGCTTAGCCAACTTGAGGTACATTGCGGCGGATCGATGATTATCGAAATGTGATTTTATGACCATAAGCTACCCAATTAGGCATAGCCTTACGGTCCTAATTGCCCGACGTATCGAAAGTGCATAAAGGCGTTAAATAGTTCGAGAATAGCTGGACTGACCCCTGTAAGCCACAGTTGGTCTCGAACGCAAGTTCTGATTCAAGGCTATATGGATTGGTTATATAGTACGGAGATGCCTTGTCGAAAGACGCCTCAGTTTTGGTAAATAACAATACCAATTCAACAAAATGCCTGCCAAGGCCACGGGTTTCGAGACGGTTCATCCGACGCCAAGGATGCCACTAAACCAAGAAGGGCCTCTCAACAGCGATAATGTTCACAACCTCATGTTTCCACCAGCATATGATACGACAAGAATGCGAAATGTAAGCCGTTTCGACAACAATGCCATCTTTGCCATGACAGGCGGCCTCTTGATTATTCTCGCATGTGTAGCCTTCCTCTGCTTTTTATGGTTCGGGAACGAGGATAACATCGTGTGGCGCCACATAGTCGTCACGAATTGGGTATCGCGATCCATTACCATCACGTCCCTCATACTGCGATGGTCAGTAACCGCCCAAGCAGTGGTAATGACATCTATGATCGCTGCGTTGCTGCTTCAGAAGTCGCAGACGCCCTTAACACAGGCCGCCGCTGTATCTCTGGCTGTATGCTCTAACCGAGGGCCGCATGAACTCATCCTCCGCTTGCCTCACTCGTTGGGTAGTCGTAGCTGGCTTTTCTGGCTGGTTGTGTTGCTGATGACATGCATAACAACCTTGCTACAGTTTACGTCGACTGCACTGTTGTCTGATGTTGGCCCTGGGATAATTATCGACAGCCAATCTCTCAAAATATCATATGGTCTTAATTCCTCGTTTGGAGGTGGGCTTGCTCCTTCTGGGGGGTACATTAATGCAAGACCACTGAGTTATCCGGCTTTTGCCGAATATACCGAGCCAGCTTCTCCGCGTGAAGGCGTCACGGACACGGGACTGTCAATGAGAGCATTCTTGCCAATTGACCCTCAATCAAGTCGCGAGGCTGTAATTAGCTATAACGGCATGGCGACGGTGATGGATACAAGAGTAGCTTGCATGCGACCTAGCTTCGCAAATATCACAGTACAGTCCTACGGGATCTATCGTTGGATCGCAGGTTCTGTCTGGACCAAGCTCAAGGTTCCCCGAATGAACACTACGTTAGGCATGGATGAGGAAGTTCTACCTTATCCTTTCAATTGTACCTACTCTCTCGACCAAGGTGATCCCGACAGCTCATTGCGGATCAGCTTCTGCAATGTTTATTTCAGGGACGAAAACGGCGACCGCGACACAGGGATTATTTCAGACATGGAACCTATTCCTCCGGAACCTGGCACTTCGTCGTCCCCCGGGGGTATGTATCTTATCATCAATACCACAGGTGCACATGGTGACTGGAACGACGTTAACAACGCTGGGAGGAATCTGAAAATCGAAACTGTTGTTCAAGACACGAGTGAATGGACTGCACTGCAGTCGGATGTCAAGGGTCTGTCGTTCATTATGACGCTTTGTTCATTTGACCCGGTGGTCCAAGATATGAACATCACGGCCACACGGACAAAAGGCGGCGCTGAGCCAATGGCGCGCTGGCTAAAATCAACTAGCACCTACGACACTGAGGCCATCCGGGCACAACTGGGAGGGACCAAAGAACATCTTTCTTATGATGATCGTGGCATCTTCAGACTTGCAAAGAAGGATTCATGGCTTGAGCCGCCGTCCATCATCGACCGAGGTACATACTGGGAGAGCAGTCCAGCACCGCCTGCCGATCCACGCTATGTTCTACTCAGCGCCTTTGACGGACTACCTGGTCGCGGTGGCTACTCGATCAACCTTACCGGTCCCGACAACAGCCGCGATGCAAATGGCATTAGGCTGAACCGTCTACATGGTGAGGTGTTCAAAGAAACAATCAAGGCTACAGGTAGCGCGGCGTGGGCGATTCAAGCACTCTTCACAAGTTTGTACAGCATGGCGTATTACGACTACATCTTTCAGTTCGATATACCGGCGTCGGCAGACATGAAAACTGAGCAGTTAGTGACAAGACCAGTTTCGGTTAAGTTTTTAATAATTGTCCTGGTATTGTTGTCTCTGCATCTAGCACTTATGATGTTTGCAATATTATGGTTTTTACAGCGGGCAAAGGATGGTCTTATTATTGGGGGTTCTTGGGCAGCAGTTGCGCGCATGTCAGGACAGCCTACAGATAGCTGGCTAGCCAAGGCAAGTACAAGGACAGATGCAGAGATAAGTAAAGGTTTAAAGAATGTCGGTCTTGAGGTTAAATTGGTAGGATTAGCAAGGTCCGGCGATAGAGTCTACCTACTGTAGACCTAAATTCTTACTCTTTTACCATTTTAATTAGTCGACTTATAGAATTGTTTTCAGACTGCTGGGGCTATTGTAATTATAATACTCTGAGTATTTATAGCATTGTGACTTATAAGTGTGGCCATTGACTTTACTATATAAATAGAGAGGTCGCGGCCTTTTCTAACAAGCTTAAGGAAGATGTTACTCAAGGTATTTCCACCGATAGTGATGTACTTCTAAGTGGGAAATTAGCTAACGTTATTGAAGTCACATGCACAGTCTTAGCTGTTATGTTTGGGCGACAAAGGCTGGAGCAATGGGGGGTCTTACAGAAAACATAAGCTAATGTAAAACTAGCAGATCTAAGCTCCAGCAGTTGCCTTAATAAACGACTGAAACTCTTTCATGTTTCGAGTCTGCACGTAAACCGATCCAGGGCCAGTGAAACGGCATACCAGACCCTCGCCCGTCTTCATTCCAGTCATAGCACCTCCACCAGCCTTCTCGATAGAGTACTTGCAGCTCCAAGCCACGAGATGGCCGTTATCGACAATATGTTCCTCTCCAGGTCGAAGCTATTCATCAAGAATTAGTAGTGCCCGGTAGTAACATGATTGGAGGTCTCACATCTAGCCGATCTACAGCGCCAAAGCTCGTCAGCCACATAATACCTTGACCCTCAATACGAAAGACAAAGAGATCCTCTCCCGAGAACAAAGCCTTGCCAATCCCCTGCGTCTCTCTGTTCTTCGTAACCTCAGAAGTGCAAGCCAGGAAAGCGTCTCTGCCAATCGTCCAAGACTGCTGACCATCCACATGCAACGTGATGATGTCTCCAAAAAGCGTTGGACCGAGCGCTACGCGTCCTGGGCCGGTGTACGTCGACTCATACAAGTTACCGCCCGTGAAGAGCTTTCCCAGAGAGAACTTGGACTTTCCGGCTAACTCGATAGAGCCGGACATGTGAATCATGGCACCTGACTTTGAACGCACCATGGCGCCTTGCTGGAGATCGACATTGAGCACGGCGTTAGTGTCGCGGTGGGCGATGCTGTAGGTACCGCCTGGAAAGGCACCTCTGTCGTTGTTTTCGTGTTGCATGGGTTCCTGATGCTGCGGGTATCCTTGTTGGTGAGCCATGGCGATGTAATGAAAGCTAGTAGTGTGAGATTGTGAGTAAAGTAAGGATGAAGATGTGAAAGAGAACAGGTGTCAGATTTTAATTTATATTCGTTTGGCTTTGCTGACTTTTATCTGATCTTTCAGCAGTGACATAAAGTTCGGTACTTCGGTAAAATGGTGGTTCAGCTCTGCTGATCCCATGAAGACTTGGCCTATTTAGGCAAGTCGCTATCCAAATGTGCCTTGTCTTACCCTCCTCAGGACTAGAACAAAGTACGCACAGCCTTATGTTCTTTAAATCTCTGAGTCATCCCTGCCCTCTCCCAGCTGATTCGTGGTTAGTTGATGTAACTATTATATAATTCTGATCAGTTATTTACGCAACTGCAATCACATGAAATTGTCGCCTCAGCCAGAGCATTCCAGATAAGTCAACTAGGAGTCTGTTTATTGTTCCTTCCTGTATATCTCCTTGAGGGCATGGTAAGCAAAAGGATTGGCTTAAGATTGAAGAATTAATCTGACTGGCTAATCGTCAGTTTATACTTGATAGAATGACAAACAGCCGCCTGCTCTGCTAGGATGTTCCAACCATTGGTAGATAATAACTTCCTAGGTACAACTTCACCTCTATCTAAAACAGACTCATATACCTGGCACCCTTCATCGTAGCTGTTCTCGGTACAGGCATCGCCGATAAGATCAGCGATATCTTGGTGCGCTCTATGGCTCGTCCAAACGGACGCCAGTACGAGCCCCAGTTCAGACTCAACATGGCGCTCCCTATCTTGATCACAACATGTATAGGATTGATAGGTTTCAGGTGCTCTGCCGAGGTCCACGATGAATGGATAGTACCAACAATCTTCTTCGACGTCATTTCATTATGCAGCTCTTTAGGTTCTACGACACCCATCACTTTTTGTATCCCGGAGTGCCATATGGCACCTTTTCGTCAACCGATATGACATTCAAAGTTTTCCAAGCTCTTGTTGCAAGCAACTAGCTTCTGAAGTCCTGTGACAGCAAGTACCTACATAAAGCGCTCCTGTATCCATGGTATTCCAGTTCGTGATGTGGACCCGCGGGGAGGAATAAAAAATAGACAGGCAACTAATAATCGTGATATTATGTAATAGTAGTGCTCGAGAGAAGAATTGCAGCTGCTTAGGGATAAGTCGCGCTAGCCTCAGCAGGCTCACTCTTCTCAATTCTATTTGATCAATATGTAGCCACCCGTTGATGGTGGAAGAGTATATATAAAGAATTTGAAGCACGCCAGTCCAGAACAAACAACTGCCATATAAATTTCCTTTATCTTTTATTCACAGCTCAAGGAGTCGGAGCAGCAACCGCAGCCCCATCAACGACTAGATCAACAGGCGTCTGATTGATACCCGTAAAACCATCACCAACAATATACACCATTCCATCATCACCCAACATACTAAAGTGACTCAGCGTATCCGTCGTCGCCGCGCAAGTCTGAACACCACCGCCTAGCTGAGTACAGCTCAGCACCGGAACGCTACATTGGAGGGCAGACCCCTCGGTAGGGGCCTGGCAGGTCAGATAAACCACGCCGTTGTTGGGGTTCTCATTGTCGCTGGTACATGCGGTTATGTAGGCTTTGGTCATGTCGCTGTTTGTGAACCATGCGCAGAGGGACTTGGCTCCGGCTTTGATCTGTCCAGTGGCGGCGTCGATGTTGTAGTGCTGCGCGGGGAGGGTTACTCGTGAGCCGAAGTATAGAGGGGTGCCGAAGTTGTTGTCTGATTTGAGGAGGTTGTTGGCTGCGGGGCCGGAGCCGGCGATGATGGAGAAGGTGGTGATTTCGGCGGGGGCGTCGGATGTAGTGGTTGTCGCGTCGGCGGTGGTTGTATCGGCTGAAGTCTCGGTGGAAGAGAAATCAGTTGTAGCAGCGGAAGGCTCTGTTGTATAGAGGGTTGTTGAATCGGCAGACGTGGCGGTCAAGGCGGTGGATGAGAAATCGGTGGTGGTAGAGTCCACAGCAGTTGAAGTCAGGGTATCAGTTACCAAAGACTCGGCCGAAGTTGAGGTCTCAGTGACCGCGGATTCAACAGAGGTAGACACAGTGGATTCAGCGACGCTCGAAGTCAAAGTTGCTGAAGACACGACCGAGGCTGGACAATTCTCAATTAGTGAAAGCTCATTGCAGAACTGCTGGTCAATCATACCTGATGTCAATGGCTTGCAAGGGCTGGCAGCCACGCTGACAAGGCCAACGGCCAAAAGAAAAGCGCGAGTATACATGGCTAGCGAAGGACTAAAGTTGGAATTGAGACACAAAAGAAGCTGGAATCAGAGACACACAAATGGGCACTGCAATGTCTTTATGGCGTTGGGGCTTGGCACTAGTGCGCTGTAATGAGTGAGCTATCGATCTCATCTGCACGCTAGCACGCTTAGCCCAGCGACTATTGAGAGGAAATGCAGGGGAAAATCAACGGTCTCCTAATAGCTGTATCTGTCTTGGCGGTTTACGAGAATCCAATTTACTGGTGCATAATACGAGATTTAGCACGGATTAAAACCCATTTAGTCCCATTTCAATGATTTGAGATCAGATACGCTAAAGAATTCAATTCAGGAGGAGAAGGAAGAAGCTATACGGCTAATTAGGGAAAAAGAGGATTGAATTGTATTACTAAGCTTTTTTACTCTCACTGTAAGAAATAATAGATGTAGTATCTGAGGCGAAAATGCAAGTAGCCGTGCTTAGATTTGTAAATCCTGGAGGTGGCTTGCACGTTGCATGTGACAAGCAAAACAGGAAGTATACACATTCTCAAAATCCACACTATCAACACAGCGACCCTTGTCAAGATGGATGTTTTGCCAAAAGTTGCATCAGTGAACCTGTGATGATCCGCATAATAAGAAAATCCCTACTTAACAGCTTGGCTACTTTGGAGGGTGAGTGACGGCTTTGACAACGGAAAGGCAGGGTTTTGACGGCGCGGGGGAATCTTCGAATATGCTTTCTCTCCTTGTGAGACACTACCGTACGGGTATTTTTTTATTCTTTCGAGGTGTGATATCTACCTAAGCTAACGTCGCTTCAACAAGGATGGCTATCATGGAATCTCACATTTGAGAGCTGTGGATTTGATGCCTGCCGTTAAGGTTAACTTTAGGCTGCTAACACAGGTGATAATGACACAATATTTTTTTATGTGCTGGTACACGCGGTAGGAATGCGGACATCGATCAGGCCATCTACACACTGATGATTAATTGGTGCGGATTATGCTGAGAGTGGCTTGATGCAGGGAGTGAGGATGTCTCATCGCCTGGCAAACAGCCCAACAAGCGGAAGCCCGCAGGACCAAGAATTCGGAAGCGGAGAAAAGAGAAAACGGCTGTTGGTCCGTGGAATGACCAAGACTTTGCATCCAGGGAGACATTCTTGGCGCGGCGGGCTAAGAGGTATCTCCCTGCAGAAAGTGTCAGTCAGCGACTCACCAACACAGACGTTTCCGAGTTACTACAAACCCACTGATTCAGAGTAATAAAGATAAAAAGACGTTTTTGTACCTAAAACCATCGATGTTGCCCGTCAGTAGCTGCATCTGATCCTGTTCTCGAATTCCTGTATCTTGACAGAAACTATGAAGAGCCGCACTTTGATAGGCTCGCTTCTGGGGGTCAGTCGGTGTCGTTTTAGCGGCTGACTATGGTGATATGGAGGCGGATACATGGTGTATTACCTACGAATCTACCTACCTTGTACCAGTTTACAATCAGGGTCCGATACCGTCGACGAAGGAGTCTGGAGGACTTCCCATCTCAGTCGCACCGTCGTTACAACCTACGTTTGCAGGAAACATTTCAGCTCCGATTCGGAGCGCTTTCAGTACGAATGCCTTGCAAGTTGATTCTATATGTGTATTGACATGGTAATAGGTACAGATCTCGTGGCTTCGGATACATCACTCATTGTTTCGCAATCGGGCGTGGCTCCTGTGTCCTCAAGCCTTGATGTTGCACCGACCGAGGCACAATCTAGCTCTGGAACGCTGCCATTTGGCTCAGTAACTGAGCCCTTGACCGACGAAATCGTGACTTCTTCGATAGGCCTAGACTCAACTGCTACTACAGATGCTATCACAACCTCAAGCCTCCCGCCAGCCGGACGATCCGTCATCTTCCTAATCTTGGTTCCCGATAACAACAAGCGCGACTTCAACAGAGGAGCAACAAGAGCGGGCTTCGTAGGAAACGATAACCCTCAAGTCTGTACCTTCGCTGCAACCTTTGTTCTTGGTCAAGGTCGGCTCGCTGAGAATGGCGTGCCTATTTTCTACTCGGGCGAGAGTTATAAGGAGCTGGCTGGACGGGATCTTCCTCCCCCCGGCTCCGTGACAGAAACATTTGAGGAAACTGACCGGCTTGTGTTCAGAAACGCGGTTTTGCCAAACGGTGAAGCGGGCTTCTGCCAGGCCCCTGATGGTAGAATTTGTATAGCCTTTTCTGGTGAACCTGCTGGCTGTGTGCAAGTCACCCTGGCTTTATATAACGGTGAGGACACTATTTTGGTCTCGGAAATAGGATGCTAATTGGGTTGCAGTTGCGCAATGTCAGAATGGCCAACTTGTTGGTGACGGCTTGACTTCGACGCCCTCTGAGGTGGAGCTCTCTGAGACAACCGTATCTCAAGAGATCAGTTCTGGAAGTACGATCACCATTGGAGATGAAACGAAAACCAGCTCTGGAGACCTCATTGAGTCGACTGGCTCGGAAGAATCTACCAACGCAGTCACGTCATTTGCCTCACTCAGCTCTGCCATCACTACTGCAAACCTCCCAGAAACCCTTTCCACACAGTCTTCTGTCTTGTCTGAAGATTCAAGTGCCGAGGAACCTTCATCCAGCGAACCAACTGTATCCACTGAGTCGGAGGATTCTACATCGCCTGGGAGTAGCTTAACTGGCTCAACCAATACTGTTAGTGGAGAAGAGACAACTTCGAGTACGTTGGAAGGGACGTCAGAAACTACAATCGACATCGAAACGACAGCTGGAGAGACTACTACCAACTCCGATATTAAAACTTCGCTTACAGAGACTGCTACCGGCTCTGAAATTGGAACAACCACTGCAGAGACTACCGCAAGCCCCTATATTGAAACAACAGCTACAGAAACTATCACCAACTCCGACACTGCGACAGACTCTGATACCATCACCACCACTGACGCTGGAACCACGGCCACAGGCACTGCCACAGCTCTTCCGACGACAACTAGTGGCGCTGTAACAGCCTGTTCTGCTCTCGGTAATCCATACACAGCCCTCAGTGCAGAGGCTTTCACCATTGCCTGTAATAAGTGCTACATCGGCATTTCGACAATCATTGATCCTTTCCAAGCTGATAGCTTTACTTCTTGTATAGACGCCTGCTCTCTGGATAGCCGATGTGACGCTGTGGATTATGAGCGGACTGATAGAACCTGTTATCTGTTTGCATTCGACGATAACGTCATGCTTGAGGACAACCCTGATTATGATGTTGCAGTTAAACAGGGTACTGGGCCAGATGCCACGACCACAACCATCACCCCAGTAGTCCCCTAAACCACGGCGAATGCATCAGCCTATGCCAGTCTCGTCAACACAGCGACTGTCGATAGCAACTAGTTCACTCTAGCCTGCGACACCCAGGTGCCATGTTTCACCGTCGGCTCACATAACGGATTCGCCTGTCTTCAAGTATGCAGTGAAGATCCCGACTGTTTTGGCATTTCGTACGCAAAGATTAATAGTGTCTGTGTGATATTCTCACCCAATTTTGACGCTAGTCCGAACGGCTACTTTGACACTGCAACGAAGCAATAAGGTGTAGACAGTGGTTGTATCCGAGGCGTGCGGAGTCGATGTTTTCTTATGTTAACACAGAGGTCAATGAATGGGACGCTACCAGCTTTTCATATCGACCCCGGATGTTGACGTTGTAATAACTTTCTTTCTTACTTTTTCATTTATTTATATTTCTGTCATCTTCATCCAGTATCCGATGTCTTCGACCCTTGATAATCAGGCTACGTTGATTAGATCGGATTACCAAGTGACGCATCGCGCGGCTTCTCGCTCATATGCCCTGTGGCTGTAGACCAGAGAGATGGAGAAGGTCTGCTCCAATGGCGTCTCGTGTAATTTATTCCTTAAAAATCAATCTCATGGCCTACATGTAACTCAGTCCAATCTAAACCCCATTCTGAAGCTTCTAGCCTGGTAATTAGATTTGTCAGCTCTTCGTTGACGTTTGAGGATAAAACGGTAGAAATTCCAGCCTCATGCAAGCCGACTCCGAGAACCGGCACAAAACACGACAATTCTGCTAAGAGAAACGGCATTTTTCTCGCCGGTGGCACAGTCCGAATCATCCAATCTCCCAAGTTCATCATCGAACGAACCCATTTGGCAGTATCTTCAAAACTTACACCACGAAAATTGGAATTGTGTCCCTCTTGAGCACCTAGTAGATGTTTCTGGGTCTCGAGTGTCAAGTATCCCACTGTCACAGCTGAGCTCATTATTCGTAATGGATGAACCCAGGTGGGCCAGCTCTCCTGGGATGAATTTGCGTATTCCACTTGGGAAGACTCAATATTCTGATGGATACAGTCTCTGACCTGGGACAGAGCATGAACCCTTCTCTGCTCGATTGTATCTGCAACATTATCAGTAATTGTATCACCTTAAGTTTGCGAACCAGGGGTTTTCTTGACATACCGATAATTTGCTCGGGTATCTCAACTCCATGGCTGTCATGCTCCGGGCCTATGCGACCTTTTGCCTGCTGTGCTATAATAGCGGACAATTTCTTGAACTCGGCTGGAAAGTGGAGCCTCCATAGAATCCAGAGCCACGCTATTGCATCCTCGTCGAAAGATGTGGACATCTTGGGCAGTAAAGCATCAGTCCAATCTACGCCTTGAGACACATGTTGTTCCCCAAGTTCGTATTTATCCACTACCTTGATGTACCTGACCAGTGCGTCAAGTTCAACACGAGCTGGAATTTTAGAGCCGTTGGCCATTCCGTTCGTGACTACTTGGACTAAGTCCAGTGCCCGCTCATCATCATCGTCGTCGTCAAGTGTAGATTTGAGAGAAATA
The DNA here is from genome assembly GCA_013755755.1 of Fusarium sp. NRRL 25184. NCBI lineage: Eukaryota > Fungi > Ascomycota > Sordariomycetes > Hypocreales > Nectriaceae > Fusarium > Fusarium sp. NRRL 25184. Next base: position 44,171 of record JABSSZ010001023.1, read on the forward strand.
GAGTCGTCGTATGAAGCACCGTCTTCCGTTGATGTGACTGTTTCCTGTTCATCATCATCGTGACTTAACCAAGCCCGAAGGTTGACTGGCTGTACACAGCATGCCTCTGGCGATGAAACACCCTCTACCACTGTGTGTCGACATTTGTCCTTGTCCTGACATCTGTTGAAAGACTCCAAATTGAGCTCTGCTTCTGTATCAATCGAAGCTTCTTCATTCAGGGGCGTACTGTAACTCATGTGCTTGAAGGTCATGGTATAGGGAAGTTCCCTCGGAAGCGTAGATATATCCATCACTTCTAATCTCACGTGCTTACACGCGCCATCGCAAGGCTTCTGGAGAGCGAACATATGGCACGGCTGTAAGTCACATATGACCCAAACGCAAAACGGGAGCGAAGTCGTGGTATCAAATATGCGCTGCCCTAAGTCAACACCGTTACCGACAAACGCATAAGTCGGACGCTGGGAATCTATATGGATTGAGAAGCTCTCGGCGGTGGGTTCTGTATCGAAGTCGTCGGGCAAAGGCATTCCGAGCGCCAAAAAGTCCCAAAGATCGTTTTGGCCGGCTATTTCGTTTCGCTTGTGTTGTGCATTGTTATGATTCTCCAAGAGATCATCAAGTCTAAACATAGTGACATTTTGATCATCCCCAAGCGGTGCTTCCAAAGCAGACTTATACTCATCGGTATCAGTGCCGATACTAAATATCTCGCCGTTACGACAGACAAGGTCGTATTGCCGGGGTTTCCGCTCTTCCCGGCGCACCATGGTTAGTGATGTGCTCAGAGATGAAAGGTAATAGTCCTGCTGATCGCCCTGCGTCTCGCCTGTCTCCTCGTCTGTTTTATCAGACGTATCGACCCTTGCTTCGGTTACGTCGGGATCGTGTGTCGCCTCTTTAGTCTCAACGACTTCATCTTGTTTCTCGAGTGTGATATCTTGTGATTCAGTTCCAGGCGACGGATGCGCTTCTGGCTCTACTAGTTGGGATACTGTAAAGGTTCCAGAATCTGCCAAGGTTTCAAAGCCGCGATTGGATTTGCTCTTTGGTCGACAAAGTCGTGATGAAGCTGCCTTTATCCTTTTGAGTGCCGAAGTAGAGCCCTTTGTGTAGTAGAGTTTTAGGGGTATTTGGCTTAGCTTCCTATTCTTCTCAATTGCTTCTAACCCAATTGCCTGCTTTTTCATGCTGTCATGGATGTTTTGAAGCTCTTCTTGGATTCGTTGTTCCCTTGGAGGCGTCATGGTCAATTACACCCTTCATTCACTGTTTTGAGGTTGACTTACCCTGTAAAGAACTTATTTGTGACTAATAACTGCAATGCTAGTTGGAGTGTTGACTTTGCAGACTCGACCGCTTCTCTTAGAGATCTTATCTCTTGCTCATCCAAGACAAATTTGTAACTCGCCTTTATGAACTTCAGCCATTCTAGAAACCTCTTCACGAGAATTGAACGGTTTGTTGCTAGATCATGCTGGTCTAGAATGTTGGTCGCCTGCTTGCGGACGGTCTCAAGATTGTTATTGAGAAATGTCACTAGATTTTGACTATCCCCTTGGCGGATTTCGATCATAGGAATCGTCATGGAAGGCGTACTCTGAATCATGTCTTTGATAACGACCTGGACCTGCTTGAAATTAATACCTCTGCTTGCGTGGTGCGGCTCGTTTATTGCTCACATGGGCTAGGCTTTCTAAGTCATCACAGTATAGCTTCCAGGCACCTGGTGCGGCTTTGATTTGACCATGCATCATTCTAGCTTTACCAACTAGATCCCATATAGTGATGATAGCGGAAGCAGTCCCAAGTGCCTCAGCCATAATGGAGACTAATGGCACTTTAAGGCTTCAAAGAGTACCAACGAAGAAGTGTCGATTGATTGAATGAGATGAAGTGGAAATAGGTTGCGATGCCGTACTGTTACGACTGCATTGAGTGATATCTTATAGCAAGATCGCTTGCCATTGCTTTGGCGCATCAAGCATGTGGTTGTTGGGATGAATGCCTTGCGGATTTGGTTGCATTGAAGTGATTAGGCAGACTTGACCTTCTTGTGTTATAAATCCTTTATAAATGTGCATGGGGAAACAAGGCAATCAGTGTTGTGCTTAGTTACATATCAAAATGCAGTTGGAGTGGAGGCTGTGTGGCAGACTTGCATCACAAGCCTTTGTCTATTGGCGCTTTCAAACTCCATAGCGAAGGCAGATCGTGAGGCTTCCATGACTTGTGCATGCGGGCTGTGATATCGACTTTATATGTTGCTTCTCATAAAGGATCACTCTATAAAGATATCAGGGAAAGCTGATTTCTTTACAATCATATAATAAGATGAACATGCCCGGAACACTGAACTCGGACTTCAGGGCTTATCAGCCAAAGAGCCTAGATCTAGTAATCCATGTGGTAGTAGAATTTTCCAATAATTCACAAGAAAACCAGTCTGGAAAAACGTGCATACAGATTTTGCGTGGCGCTCTCGAGGAGCTGATCAGCAGACGCGCTTGCATTAAGGTCATTGGTCGAGATAAGGCGTACGATGCACCCATTAGCTGTCCCGTTGGTTAAGTGAGAATAACGCTTACAAAAACACTTCCGGGAGCACACCGACTTTCTACATAATAAATCAATGTCATTGGCCAACTTATGTTGTCTCTTGTCTCACAATAAGGGGGTACACCCCAGCGTTCATTTCAGCTGAACAACACCCCAGTAGGCTGGGCTGAGATCTCAATTCTGCCTTCTGAAATCATATGCAATTCTTAATTGCGTTTTAACACACCAACAGCCCTTTGGGGCTGAGACCCAGTCTTGCGTTTTGCATTACCAACTTACATACAACTGCAGTAATTTGTGCTACAAACATAGTAGCAAGCCGACGTTACTGGAATGAACGTTCTCAATGGCGTTTTACTCTTTACTAGACTTACGAGGCTCATATGTTGACACATTCTCGCAATACGTCGCCCGCCTTCTTTCGGAAGCTAGACCTTAAACTCCAAAATATCGATCTTGTGGCTTGATATTCTGCTTCAGCTGACCGCCTGTTAGCTCATGAACCCCGCTCAACCTCCCAGTTCCAAAATCTATCACAAAAGAATGCCACGCCTTTCTTCCATCTCGCCTTATAACAATGGTCGATCCCATATCCATCATCGGTCTAGTAGGCCAAATCTCAGACCTCATCCAACGAGCCTACAACTACGGCAAGGCAGTCCACGATGCTCAAAGTGACATGCGTAAACTCTACACAGAGCTTCTCGGCCTCAAAGGTGTCCTAGAGCAGCTAGAGAAACTTGACATCGCTTCAGCAGAACCTCATATAGCCGATCTAATACGCTCGAAAGAGTTTCGCAAGACTTTATCTTCGACTTCGGAGGTTATAGGTCGTGTTGTTGAGAATCTGAATAAGAAGCAGACTTCATCTCGTACGGTTAACGCATTTTTGTGGCCGTGGGTGAAAGATGATGTGAAGGCGGATATTCAGGATCTCGAACGTGTGAAGATTTGGTTTATTGTGATGATGATGGCCGAGAACTCGTAAGTCCTTCAACTCCTCAGACTTGAGATTGAGTGTCTCTGATTACACTAGGACACAAATGGAAGTCTTGATGAGCGAGTCGCATGAGATTTTGAATATTGCTAGAAAAGGTCAAGAGAGGGGAAAGCTCAAGGATGAAGGTCTGCATCAGACATGCTATACCTCGCTACCGCTTACGTTTTGAACAGAAGAAAAGAGAAAAAAGATCAGGGAATGGATACAACCATTCGATCCCAAACAATTACACGCCAAAGCTGTTAAAAAGAGGATGAAGGATACTGGTTCATGGTTCTTGAACGGCGACTTTAAACTTTGGATGGATGGAGGTGAGGGCTCCCCACGCATCCTCTGGCTTCGCGGCAAATGTAAGTCAAAAACCCTTGCATGTGCTCAAGACTTTTCCCCTCTGACTTGTATATGTGCAGCTGGGTCCGGAAAAACAACTATGCAGTGAGTCAGACGACCTATTTACTGTCATCAATGCTAAAATGGATACCAGTGCTGCTGCGGTTGAACAACTTAAGTCATATCAGCAAGACGACCTCAAAATCGGCCAAGCGTACTTTTACTGCTCCTTTGATGACAGGGAGTCTCAGCAGCCTCTCAACATCCTGGGGTCAATTCTTCATCAACTCTCAGAACAGCATCCCGAAGCCCTACAAGGCATCGACCAGTTGTGCAAGTCAGGTGAAGTCCTGTGTGAGAATGCGATAATGAAATTAATCTCGCAATACGTGTCGAACTTTGACAGATTCTACATTTCAGTTGATGCTATTAACGAGAGCTTCAGTTGTATCGAGGTATTTGAGATGCTTTTGCAACTTGTTAACGAGAACTCCAACGTGCGGCTATTTGTAACAGCTATATCGAGCTGTTCACATTGGATAAAAGATTTGCAACTGGAAGAACCACCGGAGATGATCGAGGTAGATACGGGTATGGAAGACGTTGATACAGATATCGACTTCTACATCACCACGAGAATAAGCCAAGAGCGTCTCCTCAGACGACTCAGCAATGAGACAAAACTAGAGTTGCGTGAGAAAGTACTTGGCAACGCGAAAGGAATGTGAGCAAACCTATACCATCCTTTTATGTACCTATTTTCTGACATTTTCAGGTTTCGGTACGCCCAATGCCAACTCGACTCCCTCAGCACTCTCCGAACAGCAAAGGTGGTTCTCAACGCCCTATACAATCTACCAAAGAATATTTACGAAGTCTACGAAAAGATCCTGCTCAGCATTCCCGAAGCAGATAGACTTCTTGCTAGAGAATCGCTCTTCTTCCTCTCCGTGGCGCTGCGACCACTTACGATACACGAACTGGCAGAAGCAGCAGTTCTAGACGATTATGATGCACGTATCGACGAGGAGTGCAGACTGCCTGAGCCTATGGTGTTGCTGGAGATATGCCAAGGCCTTGTGGATTACGACGCAGCGACAGGTGTGGTTACGTTGGCGCATTCGTCGGTTCGGGCGTATATAACCTCCAGCCACGCGGACGAAGGAGATGTTGCATGGTTTAGCTACAACATACCTGGCATACACGCCAATATTGCGAATAAGTGCTTGTTGTATCTGCTTCTCGAGAGCTTTCAACACGGATGTTGCACCAACGAAGAGCTTGAGAAGAGGTTTGAGGAGTACCCTCTTCTTCGCTACGCTTCTCGATATTGGCCGCTTCACGCCAGGCTCTCTGACACAGATGGACGCCATGAGACCTCTGCTATGAAGTTTTGTCTGAGCTCTAAGAAGGCTGGCGGGGGCAATTTTAGCTTCTGGGTTCAGTGCCTAATCCCCGAAGCGTCGAGGGAAGCTGTCATGGCAAGCGAGCCTCTCTACTACGCTTCTTCGTTTGGGCTTGCCGGTCTTGTCAAGAGTCTACTCACGTCTGAAGGTGTGGATGTTGATGCACGAGGTGGGCGTTATAGATCTAGTGCGCTGCATGTAGCATGCTACCGAGGCCATGTTGAGATAGCTCGCCAGCTACTAGAATGTGGCGCCGATATTAACCTTCTTGACAGTGATGGCCGCACCGCATTATTTTGGGCAAAGAGACTAGGAAGAAGTGATGTTGTTGATCTTTTAGAGGATCCGAAATATGCACAGACAAAAGGTCACAGTGTCGTGACACTCTCGAATCTTCCAGAGTATATGGACTACCCGATGTGGTTCTGTTGTGCTTGTAATGGCGGACCTCAACGGGGGGGATTCAATCATTGTTGGGGCTGTCGTAGTCATGAGAGGTGCGAGAAGTGCATTAAACTGGCTGGCTTGGATGATGTTGAGAAGATTCCTGAGTCGCAAAGTCGCTGGGTATGTTGTAACTGCGAGGCGGGACCTACAAAGATTGAGACAAAGGAATGCCGAGATTGTGAACATGAGAAGTGTCGTAGATGTTGGGTTTTGAACGCTTTCATTTGAGTTTGACATAGTTGATATATGAAGTGATCATAGTATAAGTATTACTAACTATTATGCTGCGATTTGCGTAAAAGAAATTGTTTAATGTGCATTGCATAGCTCAGCTTCCCTAGATTACTTCACTAAAAGAAAGGCAGTAAGTAATTTATATATAGAATAAGAT
>JABSSZ010001024.1:0-17236 GCA_013755755.1 Fusarium sp. NRRL 25184
TCACGGATCTCATCGTTCTGTTCGGCGATGGATCGGTCCATGTCCGGGAGCTCTCGGACCTGCGCGCGAGCACGCTGCAGCTTGTGTTTCAGGCCATCGGTGGCTCCAGGGACATCTTTGAAAGTCAATGTAGGTCCAGAGGTGCCGTGACCGGTGGTCCCCGGTGCAGGCTCGGTAGTGATTCCAGCCGACGACTGAATACCGGCGCGGACGCGGGCGAGGACGAGAGAGAGCTCGGAGAGGGCGTCTAGAGTATCCGGAGAGAACGTGGGCGGGAGGGCCAATGGGTGTGGGCTAGATGCGGATGCAGGCGCAGATGCAGATGATGGAGGCATGGTCTGTCGTTTTATGATATGACTCGATTCTGCTTTGACCGCTCGAGGACTCGCTCGGAAAGGATGGTGGGAGAGAATCAGGCGAGGTAGGTGTGGATGCGGTGTAGTATGATGTTGGCAGGCAGTTCAAGGTGAGTGATGCTGACGGCGTCGTATCTCTATTACATACAGCTCGGGGAAATAGGCCGAGTGGATTCTTTCAGCCTTGCATAAAAGCCCGTAATAGCGTCGAATTTTATCACAGATGGTGGTGGGCAAATGGAAAAGATCAATTGGGCCGATGGGCCGTTTTGTTGTTGAGTTGACGGTCCGAAAGAGAGGAAAAGAAGGTCACAGACTGACAGTGTGAACTCATCATTGTACGGTACAAAATAGGTCTTTATATATAGTACGCACCGTGTGAAAACAAATCATGGCTGGTGAGTGACATGACATAGACCCCCACCACTACAACGTGTTTCCCTGCAAAATCATCTGTCTGTCTGGGCCCATCAAATCACGCATCATTTCTTTTACTCAAGACAGGTTCGAGTTACTGTCCGTCTTATCCTTATCTTCCTAGAGCCTCTTCTTTAAACCTCGTCTATTTCTTTCTCTTTTTCCCTGGTCCTCTTCCTCTTTCCTCTCATTGCTTCAGTGCAAGGAAAAAAAGAACCAACAAACTGTAGTCATCATGTCCAAGACTGATCAAAAAGCCTGCCTCAGTACGTCGTCATACCCCGCCCCCTCCAAATTCCAACAACCCCATTTTCATGCCCCGCGATTGCGATGGCAACAGCGCTGCAACGGCTCGTTATCCTTAGCAACGTTTGAAGAGAACTACTCCCGTTGCTCAGGAATTGCCAATTGCCTCGCGACCAGATTGGATTGATACATTGTGTTTTGTCCTCATATACTTGGAATTGGCCTGGCTAATCATGTTGTTTTTGCATTCTTATAGTCGTCATTGACGGCTGGGGCATTCCCTCTGCCGACAGCCCCAAAGACGGCGATGCCATCACCAACGCCAAGACCCCCGTTATGGACGCTCTCTACAAGGACTCCAAGGGCTACACTGAGCTCGAGGCCTCATCGCTGGCGGTGGGACTTCCCGAGGGTCTCATGGGTAACTCTGAGGTTGGACACTTGAACATTGGTGCTGGTCGCGTTGTGTGGCAGGATGTTGTCCGAATCGACCAGACCATCAAGAACGGCCAGCTGGGCCAGAACGATGTTATCAAGAAGACCTTCCAGAGTGTTGCTGCTGGAAACGGCCGACTACACCTTTGCGGTCTTGTCTCCCACGGTGGTGTAGTAAGTCATATCATATAGAGTTCCTTCTTCTTTCTACTATCAGTCACTTACACCAGAGCAGCACGCCAAGCAAACCCACCTCTACGCCCTCCTCGAGGCCGCCAAGGAGTATGGCGTTCCTAAGGTCTTCATCCACTTCTTCGGTGATGGTCGTGACACCGACCCCAAGTCCGGCGCTGGCTATATGCAGGAGCTTGTCGATACTGCCAAGGAGATTGGCATCGGTGAAATCGGCACCGTTGTTGGCCGATACTTTGCCATGGACCGCGATAAGCGTTGGGACCGCCTCGAGGTTGCCCTTAAGGGCCTCGTCCTCGGTGAGGGTGAGGCCTCTGAGGATCCCGTTGCTACCGTCAAGGCTCGATATGAGCGCGGAGGTGATTTTGATAGGGATGAGTTCCTCACTCCCATCATTGTTGGCGGCGATGAGCGCCGCATCAAGGGTAAGTTCAGTTTCAAATAGTTGCGTTTCAAACACAACCTCTAACAGCAGCATAGATGACGATACCGTCTTCTTCTTCAACTATCGCTCCGACCGTGTCCGCCAGATTACCCAGCTTCTTGGCGATGTTGATCGATCTCCTCTTCCCGACTTCAAGTACCCCAAGATCAAACCCCTTGTCACCATGACTCAGTACAAGGTTGACTACCCCTTCGAGGTTGCTTTCAAGCCCCAGCACATGGGTAATGTCCTCGCCGAGTGGTTGGGCAAGCAGAACGTTGAGCAGGTCCACATTGCTGAGACCGAGAAGTATGCTCACGTCACCTTTTTCTTCAATGGTGGTGTTGAGAAGGTCTTCCCTCTCGAAACCCGTGATCAGTCCCAGGATCTTGTCCCCTCCAACAAGTCCGTCGCTACCTACGATCTTGCACCTGAGATGTCTGCCGATGGTGTTGCCGACCAGGTCGTCAAGCGCCTGGGTGAGCAGAAGTTCCCCTTTGTCATGAACAACTTTGCCCCTCCTGACATGGTTGGTCACACTGGTGTCTATGACGCTGCCGTCATCGGCTGTGAGGCCACCGACAAGGCCATTGGCAAGATTCTCGAGGCCTGTAAGAAGGAGGGCTACGTCCTCTTCATCACAGCCGATCATGGCAACGCTGAGGAAATGAAATTCCCTGACGGCAAGCCCAAGACTAGCCATACCACAAACAAGGTGCCCCTCCTCATGGCCAACTATCCCGAGGGCTGGAGCCTCAAGAAGACCGACGAGGGTGTCCTCGGTGATGTTGCCCCTACCGTCCTTGCTGCCATGGGTCTGCCTCAACCCGAGGAGATGACTGGCAAGTCTCTTCTCCAAAAGGCTTAATGCTTATGACGATGATGAGAGCACGTACCTAAAATAAGAGTCCCTCGGGATGGTGTAGCAGTAGTGGATGTGGCATTAGCGATTTGAGTTGTTGGTTATTGTTGCACGTGAGTCGATGCGATGACTCTGGAGTTGGGGGCGGAAGCGATAGAAGTGATGCTCGACTGCATAGACATAGAGTCGTAATCCTAAAATAGTAAAACGGCCAGTAATAGAGACGAACAACATTGCCTCTCAGTTTCTTGCCTGCCTCGGTTCGAATATCCAAGGGAATTAGTCCACTATGAGATCGTCTATGGAATCGACTGATTACCAGTTTCTGAAGGGGCAGATCAAGGCATTGATAAATAAACCCTATCAGTGCATCACTTCTGCTTGTTTTTTAATACCTAAAGTATACAAAGAAAAAGACATCGAACCACTTACAGCAACCAGCCCACCCTATACTGGTTAGTAAATTCCCACCAAGACAATTCTACCTACATCTCTTCTGCACATGAAGTTCGGTATGTGATATAAAAATTGAAAATGGATGGCTAGTGATCTACTTGGTTTTTAAAACCAACAATACCCTTTCCTGACAACTGGACATCCTATATGAGCTACACATCATTGTCCAATCATATGAGATAGTACGCCGACAGTATGAGTATTGTACGAACGCTTTTCTTGGGTCAAATCCTGATTGAATAACAAAAACCGAACTAAGTCTAGGTAGTTCAAAATTGGCGACACGGGAAAGGGAGTTGGAAAAGAAACAAAAGTTCAAGGCATCATAAAACTACTAGATCTTATCGCTGTATCATATCGTATCCACGGATACGATTGACTTGACCCAAGACCGATATGAGCAAGACATACCATTGCTCGCTCTAGGCCGTTGGGGGGCAACATCAAGCCGAATCAGTTGTGCATAGTTCCACCCGTAAGAAGGAACAGGGAGAGACTGCTATAAGTCCTTAGGAAGCTGATGCGAGAACCAAGACTAGCGAACTATAGTCTGCCGTGGTGAATACTAAACCAGAGTCTCCAAGGCCAGGTCGCCGGATGGATAATAGGTTGAGGGGAGACCCCGTTTCCCAACACAGAAACCTAATGAAATGGGTAGTATTCCCATGCAGAAGACCACTTTTATCTGCTATCTCGCAACAGAATTTCCGAGGGACTGTCTACGAAAGTAGGGGGAAGTGGCAGCGAAACCAAAATCAAAGTCGAGTCTTGAGATAATACCTGACTTCCTCAGATTGGATAAGTGAAAGGAACCGGAACCGTGATTGAGGGTTATCAGAATCGTATCAACTGCAGCGACTTCACACTGCCATGGAGAATTTGATAGGCTCAACTTACACCAAAAGCCGTTTAGCCAATGGTGTGTTCACGTCTGGTGCCGACGTACCAAAGGGTCAGATCACAGATCAGCTCCCGCATCCTGGGCGATCGGAACCCACAATGCTTCAGATCTGTGCAACCTTACGAACCACATGCTCTTCTCTCTCCGTAGTCACTTCGTCTGAAATTCGACGATCGCCCAGGGGTTATGTGTGGCTTCAAACAGCAGATATCTGCCAGGGACGCTCGAACAGCATCCTCAAAATATCCTAGTGGTCAAGGGACGCCGGAGATCCCGCTCCGGCGGCCAAGGGTCCCCGAAAGGGCGAGTTAGCTCACGCATCTTGTCTTGATGCGGGAGCCAAGAGAGAAAGGGGTCCAGCTGTGCTTTACTGTCTTGTTGGTGTACGTACCAATTCTGGTGACGATCGTGGGAGAATGGCAAGGTCCCGAAGATCGAGCGGAAATAAGCAACAGCCATAGAGTCGAGACCCTCGACCCAATGCTAGGTTAAACCTATCGCAAGCGGTGAATAGGTAGTCAAAGAAGCAGAAACACATGTGCCTGGCTTCAACCGTAGTGGCTCGTGCATATGACACGAGGACGCAAGGCTTGAGTAATTGATTGTGACGACGGCAGCACTGGTGACACAATACCGGTAATCTGCAATACCTTAATTAGGCTTCTATGCTGTTCGCGGTAAAGAACTGGTCCATACTGCAACGATTAGTCATGAAGACAAACACGGAAGCTCAACCGCCCGTTGCAAGTGGTCAGGATGTTTCACAAATCGCGTGCACGTCTGTGATACCTAGAGATCAAAACTCATGGGCCCGTCCCGATAGATTTTGAAAGGTACCTGAGGGACTAGGATGCTTGTGCCTCGCCATGATAATGTAAAGCCAGGGTGTCGTGATATTTCGATTGCACGATGCAATAGAGTGATCGATCTGTGATAAGACAAGATCCCAAGTACTACAATCAAGATTTGCGTTGCATCTCACCTTCATACCGGAGGGCCACAACACGTCGCCCAACTTCGTCCCTGACGATGGTCTCGAACGAACCGGCCATTAATCAACACGTTCATCCATTCTAGATCGAAGGGGGGACCCGACCAGTAGCGATGCCGACGATGAACGGGTGATCAACATGGAGATTGTTCAAATCCCCATCATCTGGGAATCGCATTTAGGCATAAGGAGTGAGTCAAGCCTCCAATAAAGAGGGTGCCTCTGGATTCATCTTTTCAGGGACTTTGATCGACACTGGTGCAAGAAATCAACCTCCCAAAGGATACAAGGGATTGGATATTGTCGATGGATCCAACCGATCTTTGCCCATGCCTGTCCACGATCCAGCCGCTCTACCGCTGCATGAAGGGTCGTCCCGTGGAGCTCGATCTGAGCTACAACTGCGCTTCCTCGAGATCGAGAAGATTGAAGCGCCAATCTATCCAATCAGAGCGTATTCGGTCGCTTATATCCGAAAGAGATGTGGTGAGGCGCGATAGAGGTGTATTGCCACTCGAGACAGGAATTTTTGCAGGGTTTTGAGAATTCGATTCGCATCTTAGAGTTTGGCATACCATATTGCCACGGAGGATCGGGGTCGAGGTGTGCATCTAATTGCAGATACATTTTTGGTGTTGTAGGAACCTTCCTGTCCATCAAGAACACATAAATTTAGAGCGGACGGAGAAGCGTCGGGATTGGACGGTTTACATTGTTCTGTCAGTCTCGTGACTTTCCTCAGAAAACCCGTTGAACTTTAAATGTGTGGCATTACTGTCACAATATTCTTGTTTCCATCCGTCACCCACTACGTACCTAGGTATTGGGCGAAAACAAGGAATCGAGATTTCTGTCCGTAGAAACCATTCGAAACGTTCTATCCATGAGCGTTCAGGGGACTTGACTTTGCAAGGACCCTAGATTTCCTCACTCGGATGACGGATCGACGTCACATGGCAAATGATCTGCAAACCGGAGCCTCAGTGTGGCAGTTAATGATAGGTTTCTAGGGGCTTTGGCTGGACTATATTGTGTCACATCGCACGCCGGAAAAGGCCACAATCTCTACTCTGAGTCTGAGCATATTAGCCTGCTGTGAACTGCAACAGGGAATTACTATGCAGAGGCATCACGACATTGAACATCAAAAACTTGGAAAGAGTTTTGGGATGTGCATGGGCCTGTCAGGGATTAGGTACGCGTAGTCTCCAGCCAGAAACACCGCTAGTCCGGTTCCCCGGTGATTTGTGTTAGGATGTGTCACACATCAACAGAAGGTATCGTGAGATGATAGAGTGAGGAAGTCCGAAATACTTGCTCGGGGTCAGATAAGCAAGGAAACTGAAAGATGATAACATAAAATGGCGATTGTAGATGTTTGCCTTTTAAGATGATATCGGGTTTGTTTATGTTTGAGAGGACCGGAGATCATTTTCCTGGCAGAGCTGAGTTTCGGGTATAGAGTGGGTATCTAGCAACCACCACAGCCCATTTCCCTTGACTTTCGATAATTGGCCTGGTATCTTGTTGACTCGAACTGTGTTGGAGTACGTACTTAGACAAGGGTTCAGAACCGCCGGTTCTTTTGGTGGCGTCTTGGAAAAACAATGGGGCCATTGATGATTCAAAGCCAATGAAATCAGGGGAATCAATGCGTATCCAAGAAACTGAAGCTATTTAGGAAACAGCATGTGAGTTGATAGTCAGTTCGGTAAATGAAAAGCATCCGGCAAATGCACAAAGTGCCAGGTTCTATTTAGCACCCGGCAGAAGTGTGGAAGTCTGGAGCCTCCAAACCAAATTGCCTTGGTCAAGCAAGGACCGATGACAGACAAAAACCAAGATCAGCAGCCAGCTTTGACACAGAGGGTGAAAGAAAACAGGGCGACTCGCTTATTATAAACTGTGGAAGACACTGGGCGTCGCTTTTCTTTCATCTAGCAAGCTGATTCGCTATTGGTCAAGATATCCACTTCTAGCCCGCACTCAGGCGAAGTCGGGGCGTAAGCGAAGGCGACGGAGGTGACAAGTCGAAGGGGTGTGATCATAATAAGATTCAACAACGACCCTGAAAGTCTGCCCTGATATGAACCTGGTCCCTAGCAGGTCACGGAATAAAAAACATGACCAGGTTGGCGTGGCCACTGAAGAAAGGAGTGAACGAATTAGAGGTCCACACCATCAAGTGCGCTAGTTGAGCCCGTTAGAGGAGCAAGAGGAGGTCCCTGCTTTTGGCTTTTTCTGGGTCCGATGGTCTCTGATCTCTATCCTTCTCCAACGACTTGGAAATCGGATCAATGAGGGCTCGATCGGTAATACCATTCTAGCTCTTGCATCCTCGTCCCAACCTGGCATCCTCGCTCAACCCAACCTTTCCCCCTCGCCGCCTTCGCCTTGTACTGTTCGTACCGACTGTGAATGGGTGCCGCCGCCGCGCCCCGGGACTCGGCTGCCCTGGCGAGTGCGCATAGATAGTACCTCACTGTCCCTCTACTGCACTGGGAGTGAAGGACAAAACTCTTCTGCCTCTGGTGGAGGCCCTGAATGCCCTCTTCCCTCTGCCCTCTGCCCACTGCCCACTGCCCACTGCCACTGTCTCGAATTTGCCCCCCAGACTCGCCATCGGCCTTCAGCCTTCATAAGATCCCTCCTGTTAAGTATCCTTCCAGGACTGGTTTTCCGGTTTGTGGCTTGTTTACTCTTCTTGCTTCTTGAATTTGACTTGACTCCTCAGCTCTTCAGGCTCAGTTTGAACTCCTCACCAACCCCGATCCCGTCCACCCGCCTAGACCTTCTCTACCCCCTCAGCCCCGTGGAACAGTAGTAAGCAATCGCTTCTCCTAATTCCAGCTTCTTCGCACCCATCAACTTCAGTGCCACCTCGGTGCCACCCTGGTCTGTTCATATATCGACCGTTGGAATACCCGACTCCACTGCTTGCTCTCTCTTCTTTCCAACACATTTCAGCCCTTGAAGCTGTATTATCTTTCTTTTATTTCTGCACCGCATAAGCTTTTCTGTCTTCACCACAGGACACTCGAAGAGGCAACTTTTTATTTGACCGGCATTTCGTATCAACACCTCACGCGAACGCGCCTCCGCTGACTCCAGTAATTCGCACAACGATCTGAATTCACAATCAAGGAGCGAACTACAAGAAGTACTAAATCACGAATTATTGCATTATTGTAAACACGGTCCGAAATATACTGGGGCACCGACGAGGATTGGCACGAAACGATTTCTCCAGTGAATAAATCAAGCTTCCAAGAGCTTCCTCGTTCGACAAAAGATCACCATTGAACGACTGCGACTCTTTTTCGGGTGGATGCAACCTTTGTTTGTGGCCCGGCTTGACTGTGGAGATACGTTCTGATTCGCGCCAACTCAATACCACCCACGCACCTACAACGACGCTATTCGGAAAACCATCAATCAACGTCTCGCTGAATCGGAGAAATTTTGGAGATTTCGGCAGAGGAAAACATAAGAAGGCTCCAATTGCCTTGAAGTAGTTTTTGGAAACGGTGAGTGTCCCAGAAACACCCGGGATTTTCCCCTCCTGAGACAGTGTAACCCGCGTCTCATCATCTTTCGTCATTTGGCGATGAAGCCTCGATCGATCGATCGGTCCTCACCACGCAGCCAATAGGAGCTCGTCTCTGTCGTTTGTGAGAACCTTCATTGCTCATACCCTCCATCATCCCGCTGCTTCGTAAACCCATGGATTGTGCTAATGATTCCCCTGACGTTCAGGCTCTCAACCCACTGCAAGGTGCTTCCAGGCCCTACGTCACGGATCGTCGGACCCTTGGGTCTGTACCAGCACCCTTCTCGGCGACTATTTTTCACGACATGCTTGCTGCTTCACAGTTCAGGAAATGCTAAACCATCCATCAATTTTATGAAAGACAATGCCACTTAACGAAACCACTTCCCACGGAACGCAACCTCCGCCGTCTTCGTCCAAGACTGGCCATCCTCTCCCTCGGCGTACCTCTCCCGCGAATTCTGTCACCCTGCGCCATCACCGACTAGCACAAGATGCATCAATCAAGGCCGGCCTGGGCTCAGGACCTGCTGTCAAGACAACTAAAACAGGATCACCTCGACGAAACTCATCAGGTGATAGTCATGAGACTGGCCAGAGCGATCCCAATACATGGTTTGACCAGTCAAATCAAAACCCAACGGCAACTTTCGACAGTAACATCATGGAAGGTAAGAGCCAGTGTTCGAAATTGAATTGAGTAGGAGACTGATTGGGTTGGCAGTTGACCCCCCTTTCTTTCAAAAAGAGTCCGACTCTTCGAACGAAGAGAAAATTTACTACAATCACCAACTTGCCCCCCCCAAGCTCACCGCCGCACACAGCAGCAGTGCAGACGATTACAGAAGTGTTATCGATGATCTCACGGTAGAGATACAGAAACTGAGGGAAGAGCTTAAGCGATATAAGAACACCGGTCCCGATATGCTCCGCAAGGAGAAGCTCTTCGAAATCAAGGTTCATGGACTGCCGAAAAAGAAGAAAAGAGAGTTGGAGGCGACGCTCCGAGATTTCGCTGCAAGTCTTGAGGGGTCCCCCAACGCATCATCGACACAGAACAAAAAGAAGTCTCGGCACGCTACCCGCGAAAATATGTATTCTGGATCTGGATCGAAACATGCCTCATCTTCTTCAGGGTCAAATTTTCGCCCGGCCGACTCTGCATACGCCTCTATGTCAACTGGCGCCAATTCGGGAACGTCTTTAAGCCGTCCTAGCATGGGCTCCCAGGCCAAGTCGTCTGAGGCAGTTGAAAGTTACCTCCGTGATATCCCCGAAGGGTTATACCCAAGACATATGATTATGACGGAGAAAGAGAGAAAGAAGCTTGTTGTTCGCCGACTCGAACAATTATTCACAGGAAAGATCGGTGGGCGCCATGTGGTGAAGAAGCAGCCCGTGTTGCCTAGTGGAAGTTCTGCAGCTCTAGCACCAGTTGTCGCGGAGACACAGCCAACTGTCTCAAACACATCAAATTCTATTCACGAACCACCAGCATTACAGACCAGTGGTAAAGAGCCCACGAGAGAAGCTCGAATTCTTCCCCTTGAGCAGCAATCTGGTCACTCCGGTAAAAAGAGTCGATCTGCTGACAATGCCTCTGCCTCCAACTCCAATGGCGACAATACTGAGTCCGGTGGTAATGGCAACAGTACAGGGTCAGGCACAAACACTACTCCTCCTATGACAACCTTGCCTGAGCAACGGCCCACACGACCTCGTGATTTGGACCCTGACCGTGCCCAGGTTCCAACCGAGAACATGAATTATATTCGCCATCTGGGCCTGGTACCTCCTGAGCTACTAGCCGAACAACATAGCCAGGATGTGCACCCCGATGCCGAGGGATGGGTTTATCTGAATTTGCTGTGCAATTTGGCTCAACTTCATATGATCAACGTGACGCCTGACTTTGTCCGTTCAGCTGTTTCGGGGATAAGCACAAAATTTCAACTGTCACCCGATGGTCGAAAGATTCGATGGCGAGGTGGAACTGAGGGAACAAGATTCAGCAGCGACAGCTCTGGATATAACTCCCAAAAGAGTCCATCTACAGACGACACTGAGGATGGGATGGAAAACAAGCGCAAGCGTCAGAAAACTGGGCGTTCCACAGGGGACGAGTTCCAGTCTGGAAGCTCAAGCAAGAATGGCTTGAAGTTTGACCCGCAGCTTTGTGCTCCATCCGAAAGCTTCCATTACAAGCCCTTGTTCGCTCAGCAGGATTCATCGGGTGGACAGACATCACTTGATGAAACCGTTTCTTCCTTTGGTCCCCCAGAGGAAAGTAATGTTGGTGAATCGAGATGGGGGCTGAGTGGCTCAGGAGCCTCTAGTCGCAGGAAGCGCCGCCATGATGGTGCCATTATCTACTATAGCGGTGCCCCATTTTGCACGGATCTATCTGGAGATCCCGGAGATATGTCGCCAACGACGCAAATGAGCGCTTCTGGTCAGACTCAGACAGATCAAGATAACTTCAAGATCCCCCCATCACCTCTCCGACGAACAGATTCTGGTTCTTTCATCAACTATCGGCCGTTGACCGATCGTGGCCCCTTGTCTGGTCAGCAAAGTGCAGCGATGGATGTCGATAGCGAAGATCCACCAAGTTTGACCGACGATGCTGACGATGTAAACGAGGTTGATCTGGACTTCACGTGGTCTGATAATGCGCAGTACATGCAGCACTTCCCCCTTGAGCCTTGTGGCTTAGGAGGAGTTTTACCTGAAGACCATTTCATGGTTGTTGTTTCAACCAAGCGACCTAAGCAAGACGATATGTCTGCGTTACCACAAGTTGGTGGTTGGAGGTTTAGCGAAAACACGGATGGTATCATTCGGCGATTGGCGACTATGTCAACGTCCTCACCGGACTTGGGAGCTTCAAATTCGTTTCCTACTACGCATTCTCTTCCCATTGAGATCGAATACATGTCAGGCCGTATCAAGCGGCTGACACCAGTTTCGCTGCCCCCCCCTGCAATCTTCTTTCCGCCGTTCAGCCCTACCGAGTCTACAGCAGACGATGATTATGATGATTCAGACGATGTCGACATGTCTTCGTCCTTAAGAGATCTTATTGGCCAACGAACAGTGCAACGCCATTCAGATGGATATCCCGATGGCGTTGATCTTAGCAGTGGCGACGAAGAAGGTGATGAACCTGATGATTCGCCGAATCAGAATATTTATGACATTAATCGAGATCCAAAGGCATTGCCAAATCGACCCCGACAAGCCGCACGCCGTACCAGTAGCGCTGCTGCGGCCGCTGGCACGGCTCGGGGCGCAAGCAAGAGTAATAGCGCCAACCCGGCGCTTTCACATGAGGAGAGTTCTGTTGATACTGCTGGAGCGATCGAAAGTGGTTACAGCAGTAGCGAGGAAAGCGCTTGATCTTCACCTGTCACTTCATCCTACTTATTACACATTTCATATTTCACGATTTGATTAGGGGTTACGGATTTCACGAATACGGAAGGCCAAAAAAAGATTTGTTGTACAGTCTTGTGTGATCGTCTTGACCTTCAGTCTCTGTTTTCACGGGAAGGTTGCATAATTTTGCATTTAGCTTGGCGTTTATGAGGATAAATAATGATTTCCTGGATAATCTTTGTAACGAGATGAAGGGTTGCGCACCACGGCGTGGGGCTGGGTATTGACTATTTTCTGGATTGCACAAGGATGAATTACTAGGGAACTAACTGGCATATTGAGATACCAAATTTATTGTTGAAACACTATTCTGTTGTCTTGATGCCTGTTGCACGCTACTACTTATGAACGCTGATTGATTTCAGCCGGGCGCCGGTACTGACAGCGCGCCTTGACTAGTGAACGATGCCATCTATGATTTTAAAACCAGAGTTGGAAATAATGCGATTGTTCGGGCTGCCAATGTAATCAAACAACCCAACACCGGTCCTCGTTCCTTTTTTGCATAGAGGACTGCCCATCGGGTACTGCTTATTTCCATGCCGATTTAGAGTTGTCTACCCAAGGTAGACACATTGTTTACCTATCTGTCCTTCCATACCTTAGAGCCAACGGCTGCGTCACGTGAATGGACGCTCACGTCTCACTCAGGTCATCATGCGATTTCTCCAATCGAAATATACGAGGCGACCTGGATTCTAAACATTCATCCCATTATCGTGAAACATGATGACCTTAACCAGCACGTTACCTTTGGCTCTCCTCGGCGCCCTCGCAAGTGTCCTGTGTAGAGCAGAAGATGTTCACAACGTTGCCATCATTGGTTCGTACTTGATTTCGGTATTTTTGAGACATGTTTAGAACACAGACCTTAAGTGCTACAGGTGTATTTCTTCACAACGTTGCCGGTCAATCCCTATGTCAGGCTTGGTATTTACTAACTTGAAGTGTAGGGGCTGGAGCTGCTGGGTCGTCAGCAGCCTTCCATCTATGGCAATATGCTATAGAAGAGGATATTGCTATTAACATCACTATCTTTGAAAAGACGGATCGCATCGGAGGCCGTACATTGACAGTTCCCGCGTATAATGATCCTTCTCTGCCCATCGAGCTCGGCGCGTCTATCTTTGTTGGCGCCAATCATATTCTTGCCAACGCCAGTGAACGCTACCATCTCCCAGTGAGCGAGCCCCACCGTCTCGCGAAGGATGATATGACTGTTATATGGGATGGCTACGAGTTCGTCTTCCAGACAACCGAGGGGTCTTGGGCATGGTGGGATCTGGCCAAGATGTTTTGGAGATATGGGCTCGCACCCTACAGGTCTAAACAAATCGTGGATGCCATGATCGAACATTTCCTCAAGTTATACGAAGCCCCTTACTTTCCTTTCAAGTCGCTCACTCAGAGAGCCGAACAATTGGGATGGAACGAGATTACAAGTATGACGGGAGAGCAGATGTTAAAGCAAAACGTAAGTTCAAACTGTTCAGTTGAAAACAGGTGATGACTAACTGTACAGGAAATTGATCCTCGTTTCGCCCGTGAGATCTTACAGGTCGGCACACGTGTCAACTATGCTTCAAACTTGGCTTATATCCATGGTCTGGAGACTCTAGTGAGTGGAATATTTCACTCCTTGCACACTTCTTGCCTAACTACGATAGGTTTCGTTGGCAACCGACAACGCGATGTCTGTGGAGAGCGGCAACTGGCGTATCTTTGAGCATATGGTGATAGAGAGCGGAGCTTCTATCTCTCGCAACACAACCGTGGCTTCAATCGAAAAAGTACAAAAGAAAACGCGGTCATCTTCGCCAGTGTATGTCATCGCAACGAAAGATGCTAGCTCAAAGGACGACACTTCGAAAGAATATGATGTCGAGTTTGATAATGTCATCATCGCCAATCCCTGGCAGTTCAGTAACATAAAAGCTGGAGAGGGTGTTCTCGATCGCAAAATCGATGAGATCCCCTATACTAAACTGCATGTTACACTCTTTGCATCACCTTTGGAGCTTAGTCCCGAATTCTTTGGCTTGAAGCCCGGAAGCAAAGCGCCTGCTACTGTCTACACTACTCTTGGTGAAGACGAAGAACCAAGTAAAGGGGCCGAGGGAGTCGGACGTACTGGCTTCTACTCTGTTAGCACATTGAAATATGTCGTCAACCCTAGGACAGGTCAGAAGGAGCGTGTCTATAAGATCTTCTCGCCTACACCCGTCACTGCCGATTTCCTCACACGTCTGTTGGGCACCGATATCCCAGACTCTGTGATTTCTGGAAGGGTACAGCATGATGCAAGTACTTCCAATCCTATCTCTTGGTATCATCCTCACTGGTTCAACTCTTATCCAGTTGAGCTCCCTCGTGTCACATTTGAGGACCCTCTTATCGGTGAGGGCGTTTACTACACGGCTGGTATTGAGAGCTTCGTTTCATGCATGGAAACCAGTGCTTTGATGGGCAAGAATGTGGCCCGGTTGGCTGTGGATAAATTTGCTGGTATTTCTCGCCCGGAACCACCTAATGAATGGGAGGGATATGAAGCCGGTGAGGAAGAGGAGGGAGGCATTCGTGTTCAGGCTGAAAGCGAACTTTGATCGAAGCAAGGTTATTCGCATTTGCCTAATCATTGTTGGAGATGTTTTATGTGCCAGAATAATTCACCATCTTAGGACAACTGGCTGGAAGGCACATACGGGAAATTCTGGTAAAGTATTGTTATGTGTTTGTTGATATTGAATCAAGGTTTATCTCACCAGCATTACTAGCAGTTGACGTAGCCAACTATTATTGTCGTGAACCGCAGTTCAGTTATTTGTGTTTATATGGTCATTTATGTTAAATAGCTCGATAAAGAATCTTATTCTTATGAACAAACCACGATGCCGGGGATGACTACCTGCAGTCTCAAGGCCTCCTAAACTCATACTGGGAATCCCTAGGTCCTTTCCTTTTCGCTTAGAATGGAGGTCTCGAGCTTTCTCTCCACCCGAAGCCAACCTTCTCCTAATCCTCCTTCACCTGTAACTATTCCCAAATACCCCTGGTCCACTAGCCTCGGTGGCGCACGTCAGTTGTGGCAAAAAGTCTAATGACCCCTCCTTCTTCACCCCTCCAACCCAGGTTTCTTCAAAGTACACAAAGAAAAAAGGCGAGCGGCAGTCACGGCCTTTTTCTCATACAGTACTTCCTCCATGTTATGACGCACTTCGTCCTCCTTACACGCTCAAGCTTGATCCAGTCAATCCCGGCCGCCTTTGGTGCAATTTCCATTTCCTTTTTACTGTCACAAGACAACGCGGGAGCTACCTACCGTGCCTAAAGAAATACCTAAGGTGCCTTAGTGAGCGAATGGGAAGGTGCTTGGCCTGGTTCTGCCTGTTCCTGCTCTGGTGTCTTGTCACGTCACAACTATTGTATTTGTTTGTCGTGCACCGACAGCATCGTCGACTTTCGCCTTCCTCCTTTTCTAACCTTCCATCCTAAACCTAGGGAAATAGTCGCTACGACTCCCTGATTCAGCGCCAACAATAACACTAACAGTGCAAGTGTCGCATCACACTTTCTTTCTATCTTTGCCCTATTCTTTCCTCTGTTGAAAGCCCAGGGTCAGCATGTTCGCCTTACGAGGAAGTAAGTAACTGCCCCGCATCATCCCTGCTCCAACCTTACAACCAACATCTACATCTTGAGCATAAAGACAAACTGCCTCGCTGCCTTGTGCCTTATCTCTTCCACCACTTCTGCATCTCCCCCCTTCTATTGCGCCGTTTTCATTCTCGTGCAATTCTACTAACACTATCGTTCTCAAGTCGGCAAGCTGATATTCGGCTCAAGCACGCAGGAGGCATTGATCGAGCTTCCACAGGGACAGCTCTACCTTGTTCGACCTTTATCTCCTAAGGGTTATTCCGAACTCATTTTTCGAGACTCGGCTATCCGCATTCGACGCACAAACCAGGAGTTCCAGTACCAGCTTGTTGTTCAACGCGTCTTTGAAGAAGGTGAGGCAGAGCTTCTTGCCGAAGAAGAGGGCGAAGACGCCGAAATCGACGCCCTCGCATCGGAGAAAGACGAGAAGACCTTCCTACTCGACGAAGCTCTGTCTTTCCGTTCCGAGATCCGAGAGAGTGGTGACAAAGTTCTTGCTTGGAAGGATTTAAGCGGTGATACTGGTGACCTCTTCCAGTTCGTTTGCGACCCTTCTGTTACATCATCTCAGGTACAGCAGTTTGTGCAAGTTGCTCAGCAGTGCCAATACGAGCGCAAGTATCGCAAATCGCATTCTACAGCAACTGCCTCCGACCTTCAGCAGTTCGAATTTGAAGAAGAGGACCCGATACCGCCTGCTAGTCCCCTGCATAGCCCAACTTTAGCTCGATCCATCGAATCTGTTGACGATATGTTATCTAAGACCCAAGCAAATTCCGCTGCCAAGCGTGAGCCTGCCTTCGTCCCAGAACAGGAAATCGAAGCCCCGGTCCTGACAGGTCCGGACGCTAGCAACCCTCCCGAGGCTCTGGAGATATATGCCGCTGTTGTGGCTGAACTCCATGTTTTTGACCCTCAGCCTGGCCATTTCGCTCTCGTTGATGATTCTGTCATTGCTCAAGTCTCAGAAGTTGGAAAATGGGAGTACTGGCTCCAGATTGAGTCGAACGATAAAGCGTATCTGGGTACTCCTGTCGTCGCTGACTTCAACCCTGTCTTTGATTTTGAATATCTCTCCTTTGTCTTCAACCATTTCAGCAGCGATGGAACTGCACGATCATGGCTTCTCAGATTTAAGGATCAGCCCACCCTGGAAAAGTTCCAAGAAGCGATTATGCAAGCCATTTGGGAGAAGTTGAACGAGACCAAGTGGACGAAGATGCAAGACAAAGAACGCGAATATGTTCTTGACGCATTTGGCGACCTAACTATGGAAGATGCGCCTTCCACAGAGGAGGAGGAGGAGGAGGA
>JABSSZ010001025.1:0-17735 GCA_013755755.1 Fusarium sp. NRRL 25184
ATATTAGAAGTCTTCTTGCGCCCTGGGTATAACTTACTGCTCTGGGGTAAGTGGAGAGTCCTGATGATTTTTACTGATGTATCAATCAGTCAGCTTCATCTTATCTCAGTGGGTCCACCGCTGATAACAAACTGACATACCCTACGCCGACCTGCAAACAAATGTCTATCAATACCAACAATTAATTAGTAGCAAATTTTAGCCCGAATACTTTGGTAAATAAGTATCAGCTTCAAGTTGTCTGGTGATTATTATTGCTGGAAATATTACTGTAAAGGTCTCTCGTTGGTATTTGTACGATGTCAGCACATGTGCGGCTGAACAAACCAGGCTGACCTAATATTCATGACTTTCTCACAACAAGCTTCACCCTGATTCTCTAAGAAGCCAGTGTCCTTATTCCGCCAAGATAGGAGTCTTTTTTTCTGCACCCCTGTAAAGTACACTGTATTTCTTTCAACACACCCTTATCCTTAACATACCTCCTGTTACCCCGCATCCTCTTTCCAAACTCCATACAGGCAACGACGGCAACCAAGTAATACGGATGGATACCCAAGACGAAGCTGAAGGTTCTATCTTCAAATACCGCCCTACAGTAAAACTTGCCCCGGATGACACACATAGTCAAACTGTAGACTGGTTTGACCCTGCCACTACCGACGACTGGCTCAACAAAGAGATCGAATCACGAAGCGATGCTCTCGCCTCAACACCCACACATCTTCAAGAAAGAAGAATGTTTTGTGAGCTTTCGAGGCTCATTTTACAACACTATCTACGTTTTGGAACAGAGAAGTCTTTGGATGATGCAATCGAGTTGGAACGAAAGGCTCTTGAGTACATCAGCACTGGCTTTCAACATGCAAAGTGTCTGCTAGTACTGGGAGACATGCTGTGCCTCCGGTTTCGCCGCAAGAAAGCTGTTTGGGAAATGGAATGCTCCATCAGAGCCGCAAAACAACATGTCTATCCACCTTCTACGCAGGGAGCGCCGGACATTTGCGACATGCACAACTTTGGCCATGGAGACGAATCCGCTGAACTTCCAGATCTAGATTCGGCCTTTGTGGACATGGACGAAGGCATTTGTAAGTCACATGCTGCTTTTGAGCTCATCCCTGATGACTTTCCCCTTCGGGGTGAATGGCTGGACCACCTTGGTTCAAATATTCTTCATCGATTTTCTTTGAGCAAAGCAATCGAAGATATTGATAAAGCGGTTGAAATATGCAGAATTGCCTCCGAAGATGCCAACTTAGGTCCCTCAGATACTCTCATGGAGACCCTTCTTACACGGATACCTGCTACCTGGGACGAGTCGGACATACTTGAAGTCATAGACGTCTGTGATGAAATGCTGTTGGAGTCTTTAGGCGATAGGAAGAAGACAATCTTGCAGTGCCGTGCTGAAGCTTTCTACTTCCTGTACTGTTTAAGTGGGATGGTGGAACATATAAACGAGAGCGTCGAGGACTCCAAAAGAGCGATCGATTCGGAACGTGGAAGCCTAGTGTCGCTTAGTGTCAGGTGTCATAGATTCAGGAGCGGGGTGTTATATACTCGGTATCAGCAGACTGGCGATTTGGCGGATCTTGATGACTCGATGGCCTCAGCAGCGACCGTGGCCAAGATTCTCTTTACTCCAGGCCCAAAGTCAAAAGCTACACTCTTCAGCATGCTGGCAAGTGATTGGGTCTACAGAACTGAGGCTACAGCTGACCAAGCACACTTTGCTGAAGCCATCGAGTGGCCTGCATGCATCAAACTATTTGGGACGAGCCGAATGGATTCTCTTCATGAACTATGTCGACGGCAATATGAAAGGTACGAAGTAAAGGGCATGGGTGGGGATCTCCAGGATGTTGTGAATATTCTGAGACAGATGGTCGAACTGGTGCCTAGTACAGCCTTGAGGAGCAGTCTGGGTAGCCGCGTTATGCAATTATATGCTGAGTTCGACTTTCTGCAGCCCTTGCTTTTAGAGGCAAAAACCATTTTTCGGCAGTTGGTTCAAGAGTCAGAAGGAGACTCAGCAGAGTATAGGCGGTACTCCTTGCAGCTGGCGCATTGCCTTTGCTTCCAGCACGAGCGAACTGGAGATACTGTTGACCTCACTGAAGCCATCAACATCGTGACGAGAATTTACGAGATTGTCAATGCAGACGATCCAGACTATGCGCTAGCATTGAACAACTTCGGCGAAGTATTCTACCAGCATTGTCGCGTCAACAAGACAGTATTCAATATCGATCGCATCATCGACATATTACAAACAATGCGAGATCCTACCATGTCACAGACTCCAACCAAACCGCTCAGTAAATTGGTTGAGTGTCTCCTCTGGAAGTATCGCATGGCCGACGACGCTAAGCATCTGGACTTGGCAGTTGAGCTAGCAAGAATTGCTGAAAGGTCCCTCCCAAACAGATACCCTAATCACCATTGTATCATTCGCCATAGACTTGCAATAGCACTGCACGAGCAGTACTTGAGGGCACCGACACTGTCTGCCCTGGAGGAAGCTATTGAACTGGAGAGGCAACATCTACAGCCTGGCCAATTCACTCGGTATACTTCTCATGCTAATCTCACATCGCTGCTCTGTGAGCTATACGTTGTAACAGGCGATCAAGAACACCTCCAGGAGGCGATGGACATGGAAAGAGAAACGAGGAATGTTGATGGTCGCTCCATCTGGTGCTTCAGAGGTGAACGCGTGCATATCCCGTATATCCTCGATATCGAGAAATCATACCAGCTTTCGAATAAGCTGAACGAACAACTGGAGGCCATGATGACGGCTGGGGAGCTCAGGAGCCGCTACAGTACTAGCCTAGCGTTGATGTTCATGGGTGCAGGTGAGAACGATCTAGCATTGGGATATGTAAGAGAGAGTCTGGACCTTGTTCCACCAGACAGCCTGGACCTGCCATGGCACTTGTGCTGCCTTGCTCTCTGCTTAGGAGGTAGCCTTACAGCTTCAAATAACGCCTCTGTGCTGGAGGAGATGATCAGGTCAGCGGAGAAGGCCGTGGAGCTCTCGTCAGAAGCTCATCCTGGAAGACCATTTTATCTTTCAGTTTTATCTATGGCCCTTCATAGACGATTCATGAAGACGGGACGGTCTCCTGATCTCAACTTGGCGATCGATTACGGGGTTGAGGCTTACAACCTAACGCATGGAGGCACACTCCAGGACCATGCTAATCGGTATTTGGCAGCGGATCACCTATCATTCTGCTTACAGCACAAGTACCTCAGAGAGGGTATTTCGAGCGATCCTGAGCAGTCTGAAGAACTTCATCAAGTAGCTCGTAGATGTAGACAACGACTGAAGAGTAACAAGGCATATTTCAACTGGATTCGAATTAACCCTGATGGGGCTTACGGTGTTCATCTTGGTACCAACACGAAAGGGTCTTTCAGACTCCGCAACAAAGGACGTGTGTATGCCCTACTCCTAGATAAGCTGGACTGTCACCCTCGACTATTTGCCGTTGCGGAGCAGTATTTTCGATACTACGAAGATGCAGACGACGGGAACTACCTCGCCCTAGCTTTGGATGCCGCGAATTCGGCACTTGCTTTCAGTCAAGGAGACCATATCACGTATTATGCACGACTTCACTTGGTTGGGAGATGTTACGAGGAGTACTACAAGAGGTCGATAGCATCTGATTGCAGCGAAGAGGATCAAAAAGATCGCCTAAGTCATCTCGACATGACCATTTCAAAATTCCGAGATCTCATTAGTCACCTCTCCTCGGAGGATCCTGTACGCCATGATGTTCTGGGTCGTCTTGGCTATTTATACTCTGACAAGCTGTTCTACAATTACAAGCTTGACGATTTGAAGATGGCAATGGAAGTACACCAGGAATGTCTTGATTTCGCAGGAGAAAACCGCGTCGAACGTGCGAAATGGTTACGACATCTTGGATGCTCGAAGCTTATCTCCTACCGAGTGTTCAGGGACGAGAATGATCTGAAAGAATCCATCAAGCTACTTGAGCAAGCAAAAGATCAAAAGTTCAATGACAAGGAACTTATCCCCGGCCTAGCCAGTGCCTATCGTTCCAAGTTCATGATTACCAGAGACCTCAAGGACATTGACGCTGCCATCGAGCTGTATCTCAACTCCCCTCTCGGGGAGCATATTACGGTTCCTTGGCTTGGTAGTTCCTATCTTGCCCGGTTTGAGCTGACAAAAGCACCAGAGGACATGAAGTTGGCGATATCTAATTTGGAAAAAGCGCTCGAGCTTACTAAAAAGGACACTGAAGTCTCGGACGTTGTTCAAGTGCTCCAAAATCTGACGAATTGCTATCTCGCGAAACATCATTACGGTGGCACTCTCGACGACCTTGAGCGTGCCATTCGCTACGCACAAGATGCTGTGGATGTTGAAGCACAAGAAGCCTTCCAAGTTGTCGATATCGCAGGCCTACTGGGGCTCTGTTACACGACCAAGTACCATGTTACAAAATGCGAGAATGATCTTCTCAAGGCCATCGACGCAGATGAAAGCGATTTCTGGGTCTTCATGCCAGTTGCAAACATATCAGACAGTCTGGTGCTTGCACAGCGTCTGATGGAGTCGTACAAAACTCTCGGGAACTGGGAGAAAGGTCTCAAGATTGCTGAATACGCACTCGAACTCATCCCTGCCTACACACCTCGTTACCTGCGATGGTCGGAAGCCCAGTCTCTTCTTTCCAGAATCAGTGGACTCGCATCCTTCGCCGCTGCCTTCTCGCTACAAAATGGGAAAGCTGAGGGGGCTAGTCTAGCTCTGCTAGAAAGAGGTCGGGGAGTTGCCGCGGACCTTTTGTATGATCTACGTCTTGACTTTGACAGTCGGAAATTTGCAAATCTGAAGCCGGCGTACAAACAGACGCTTTTGAGCAGTATAGGACGACTTGAGAATCCTGTGCAGCTACCAGGTCTTGGTTCTGGTTACTCCGAGTCTGGCACTGCAGAACTTAGCAGGAGACTGGAAGCAAGCAAAATTGTCGACGACTTCATGGAGAGTTTTAGAGCACGCCTGAAACCAGATAATACAGGCTTTACAGGGTTTACGAGGAGCGGTCCAATTGTGATTATTAATATCAGCTTCCGTTGTGATGCTTTCATTATTAAACACGTAGTTGAGACCTTGCCCCTACCTAAGTTGTCTGAGGAAGAGCTGGAACGGAGACTCCGTGATGGAAATTTGGGAAGCCTAAACACTTTGGAATGGCTCTGGGATACTATCACGGGACCTATTCTTGAGCATCTGGGCTATTCAGAGATACCTTCTAGCGAGTGGCCACAGATATGCTGGATCCCTACGGGGGCATTGAGTCGCTTTCCCTTACACGCAGCTGGTTATCACAAAGACAAAACCGGCCGCACCGTCATAGACAGAGTCATGTCGTCCTACAGCTCATCGCTGAATGCTATTCTAGAGGGGGGAGCGAAGGATAAGCGAAACTCGTCTGCCAAGGCGGTTTTAGTTGCCATGCAGAGAACGCCAGGGAGTTCCACTCTTCCACATGCCCCAAAAGAGGTATCGATTGTTCGAGAACTATGTGAGGCCATGGAGCTCTATACCGTGGAACCCAAACGACAAACTCAGGAAGTACTCGCGCAGTTGAAGGACTGTGACATTTTTCATTTTGCTGGTCACGGCGAGACAGACGAGACAAACCCGTTGAAGAGTCAACTACGTCTTGAAGACTGGCAAACCCAGTCTTTGGCAGTGTCTGATCTGCTGAATCTCAAGCTGCGGGATAATCCACCGTTCCTGGCATATCTTTCAGCTTGCGGAACGAGCCAGATCAAAGATAAACGCTTGTTAGATGAGAGTCTGCACTTGATTAGTGCATGCCGATTAGCTGGTTTTAGGCACGTCGTAGGAACACTCTGGGAAGTAGGCGATGAGGCTTGCGTTGATGTTGCGAGCACGGTCTATCAGGAGTTGAAGGACTCTGGCATGGATGATGGATCTGTGTGCCGGGGGTTGCATAAGGCTGTTCGGAAGATTCGTGATAGTTGGGTGACGGGTGCGCGTATGCGGGCGGCCAAAAAGGGTATTGATAGCTCGATTGCCAACGCGAAAGATGGCGAGAATGGTGTTGTAGACGGATTGAAGGATGTGCGATCGGCAAGGGACATAGTGCCGCTGGATGATGACGAGAACGAAAGGCCTGCTCCTTGGGTCGCTTATGTGTATCATGGAAGTAGATAGTCTTCAGAAAGACTGTTGGTAGAGGTATTTATATGTCTTACCAGGATAAAAATGTTTTAGGTCAATTGCATTCTCGGAATTAAAATACTTATCCATCTGGACCGAAAGGGCCATCGACTTGCCATGCCGTAGTCTAAGCCACAAGGGACATGCATTCCCAGCGCGACCAATTAGCGTGTGCCCATACTGTCAGGGTCGAAGCGGCTGCAAGGGGTCGCAGATCACAAGCGACAAAGTTTCTCAAGGGGTAAATCACACTGTTTCAGGCGAATACTGGTGGCGCATTTCTCATCTTTCGGTCGGCCAGTATGATTATCGATCCAAAGACACAGTTTTCTTTTCGCAGTGCAATCAATTAGGATAGTGGTCTAGTGGCGTTGGTGGCTGGAAATAATGGTTCAGCCCTGCTTATCTCCATTCCAATACCTGGCTCTAAAAAGAAGGTTGTTTCATCCCTTGCGTTCAATCAATCGGCTATTTGAAGTGATGTCCTCTCCTCATAATAATGAGACTTGTTCGTCTTTTTCTCTTGCAATAACATATTATCCGTTACAATGGCTGTGGCTACTTCCAGTCCAGCATACAAGCTGTGGTTTCTGTCGACAGGTATTGTTTTTCTGTTCTTCCTTCTCTTTGCATTCTACACCGACTCGATCAAGTCGCCTTTGGACTACGCCCATGCAAAGGCAGCAGAGTTCTGCAGCGAGTGAGTACCAAGATGCGCACATGGCACCGTATGTTACTAACCACTCGCGACAAACAGTTCCGCAGCTCCACAGACTACATCCGATGCCGACCCCAAAGAGGGAAAGTTTGGCAACTGCCAAGACCCCTATCGCCGCCCTGGATATCTCTATGTTCCAGCAGAAGAGGAGAGATACCGAGATACTCGATGGATGCCATTTACGAGCAAGTTTCTCAACTCTGAGGATCCCGAGACTGCCGAGTATCCTCACACGGGAGGAGACCTTATCTTCAACGATACAGACGTTCCCCGAACATTCTTCAAAGGATCGGATATACCCATCGAATGGATGAAGCTGGCAGTAAAAGAGAACAAACGCCGACAGAAAGAGATGGCACATATCAAGAACGCATCATCAGAAGACTATCACAGGATGAGAAACGATGCTGACTTTGGGTGGCTCTGGGGCCGTCGAGTCGTCTCATTCGGCGACTCTGTCGACAGGCGAGCAGCCAGGTATGTCTGTCATGAGTTCGGCCATGACATGGTCTTCCCCACTCTGCACCCGATAGAGCAGTGGCCCATGGGTATCTGTCATATCCCGGCATTCAACCTCACATTCACTGCCTTTCACTCAGCGGGCGGCTTTACATACAGGCCCGAATGGTTCTGGTACAAGCAGATGCGAATCATTCCCTTTGAGCGACGGTGGGAAGAGCTCTGGCAACCACATCAGCGAGATATTCAAGGACCCAATGGTAGACCTGATCTGATTCTGTGGCAGAATGGTCTCTGGGATCAGCGAGGATTTCAAGTCGGCGGGCAGAAGCTCCACGAAGGACAGAACACCACCCTAAATGGAAGACACAGGAAGCTAGTCTGGGACGAACTGCACTTCTTCCTGGCACGCACGAAGAAATATGCCGAGATGATCATCAAAGAGTTTCCGGATACTCCCATGATGTGGAGAAGTTTAACCTACCACCAAAAGACTGGATCAGGAGATATCATGGTCATTGAAATGGATCGTCTTGGACGCGCTCTAGCTGAGCAGTATGGACATGAGGTCTTTGAATGGGGTCGTATCATTAGTCTAATGGGGCATTGGTATGAGGATGGGACTCATCCTGGTGAGGGGGCGTTGAGTTGGTTATGGGGAAACATGATTCTTGAGTATCTCGCAAGATCGGCGAAGTCAAAACTTGGAGGCGATTATAGGTTTCCGTATTTTGACGGATGGGAGAGGTGCCACGAGGAACTCGTGGCGTGGGGAGGGCGATAGAAGAGGCTACCTTAGTTATGCGATCAAGCAGCAATTTATTTTCCACCTAAGCTAAGCAGTTGTCCCGTGTTATTAGCTAGACAGGTAATTATACCTGTGATATCGATGTACACATTCTTATGGGGTGGGGATGACTTCCCCGCGTTGTCCCACCCTTAGCGCAGCTCGGGGGGCTAAGAATAAGATCCGAACTCCACTGATCTGATCAGCTACCCCAGAGTATTAATACACCCTGGATATCTTGACAATCATGATGACTGTAATTTGGTCATCACAGCTTGTATACGCTGAAGCCAATCTCAGGCATTACTTCAAGTTCAAACCATGTCGGAACAGAGCAACAAGAACAACGGCGAGGAGCCTAATGCGGTTGAGGCTGAGCTACTCGCCGTCGACGAGAATGACAACTACCAAGGTCTGACCTTGAAGTGTGTCCTTGTTTACTTGGTAAGAGCCCTACAGACGACTCTGTCTCATGGCCAAGCTAACAGCCTAGTCCATACTTAGTGGTTGCTTTGCACAAGTCCTTGCAATTGTTGCGACCGGCGCAGTAAGTCCTTTGCTCGAACAGCCAGTCTTGTATTGTACTGATAACCACGTAAGTTTGCCAGAAACATGGCCAACGTCTTGGGCGGACGCGATAAGTATATCTGGATTCCTCAGGGCCTTATCATCTGCAGCACGTTCACAGCAGCTCCCATTGCGCAGTCGTCAGACTTCTGGGGTCGCAGGTTACCTATCCTGATTTGCACCGCCCTCTGCATCATTGGGTCTATCGTCATCAGCAGAGCCTCTTCCATGACCATGGCGATTGCTGGATCATTAGTCGTTGGTGTTGGGGCAGGAACAACTTCACTGTTATATGCAGTTGCATCAGAGATTATGCCACGACAGTATCGACCAGTCGCTCAAGCTGGTGTCAATATCGCCAATTCACTTGGTGGGATATTTACACTACTACTTGGCTTTGGACTCGTCAGGAAAAATGACGAAAACTTTCGAGTCGTTTGGTATGTTGGCACGGGGCTCTTTGCCTTTAACTTTGTGGCCATCTTCTTCTTCTTCAGGCCGCCCAAACGACGCCTAGAGTCATCATTGACCTGGAAGGACAAGATCAAGGCTCTCGACTTGACAGGATACATTCTCTTCTCCATTGGAATGATAATGTTCAGTGTGGGATTGACATGGGCTAACAACCCTTATTCTTGGCAAAGTGCTCCAGTTCTCAGTACATTTGTCATTGGTGTTGTCTTTATCATCCTCACGGTGGTTTGGGAAGTCAAGAAGAAGGACGGATTTTGTCATCATGGCCTTTTCCAAACAAGCCGCAACTTTGCACTTGCCCTGGTCTTTATTTTCATCGAAGGGTTCTCATTCTATGCGGCCAACAACTTTCTTCCTCTGACGTACTCCGTTTACTTCGATAGTGACCTTCTTAAGGTTGGCGCTATGATGTCCCTTATTTTCATCGGTGGAGCAACCTCGTCAGTAATTGGCGGTCTCTACTCCACCAAGGCGAGGAGAGTACGACCACCTCTGATGGCTGGGATGGCATTATTTGTCATCTATTTTGGTGAGTCTTGCAACATCTACACTCACTCAACCTTTGCTAACTTTATTCTTTCTCAGCATGTATGGCTACTCTCAAGCCCGGTCAGCTAGCTGAGATGTGGGGTTACACTGTCTTGGCGGGCTTTGGCCTTGGGTTCGGTCTTGTCATCGCCGTCACGACCGGCCAGATAAGCACCCCGCCTGGCTTGATCGCCACAACCAGTGGCCTGATCTTAACCTCAAGATCCTTGGGAGGCTCAGTCGCACTACCAGTTTATACTGCCATCCTCAACTCCTCATTGTCTAAGCATCTTGGCCAAAAGATAGCCGAAAGGGTTGTTCCTCTCGGGCTCTCTGCCAAAGACTTACCAGCCTTTGTCAGTGCTCTCGCTAATAAGGACCAACGAGCTTTGGCTGGTATTCCTGGTGTTACTCCTCAAGTCATCTCGGCGGGAGTTGTTGGATTAAGGTCAGCTTATCACATAGCTTTCCGTGGCACCTGGAGTGCAGCGGCAGCTGTCTCGGCGGTTGGGTTGATACTTGCGCTTTTTGTCCGTGATCCTCGCGACAGCTTTAACATGCACGTGGATGCGCCGGTTGAGGGAGATATTGCTAAAGGGCTTGACCAGCGCTTGGAAGATGGGGGTAAAACCGTAACTGGGACCGAACATATCGAGTCAAACATTGTCAGCGAAAAGCCTCGAGACAAGGCTTGAGCTGGGAGTTTGGATCGGCTAAGACCTGGCTGCTGGAAAGACTCAGCGTCAAAACATGGCACATTTGCGTGGGCTGGGGCTGAATAGGGTTGCTGTGTTAGCAGATCACGTTTCAAAGGGAAGAGGTCAATGTTCCTTCCGGGTTACTTAGAATCAGGAGGAGCATAATTCTATAGGCAAAGAATTCACTTGAATCCATTTCTGCACTTTCAAATGTCACTAACAATCCAACGCTTTAGTTTAGTGGCAATGCAGCAGTATCTTGTGGCTAGAAACATCTTTAATCTTCCAATCAGTGAAGCTGTATCGATCAGGGTCTACCCTTGGGTCCTGACCCTTGGAGTACGACAACCAATATGGTACGGGCAACCAGAAATCTACTCGGAACTTTAGTGTTGAGACTATCAAGCAGCCACAATGAAGTACAAAAACGGGAAGAAGGTGTCATCAGTTGCAACTCAGGAGTAATGAGAACATCGCTATGCATTCGTATGAGAAGGTTTATATAGATCAAGCAGAAAGTAAATATGTCAGTTTAATGTCGCGATTTCTGCTTTCAACGAACTCTTCTCTCCCGAACCTTAATTAAACTCACCTCTCAATCTCTCCTCCCTCGAGCCAACTCTTGGCCAACCAGTACAACTCGTCATGCTTTTCGAGGTTAACCGTGTCGATATGCCGCCTATGTCCAGGCATGTCCAGCAACACCTTGACTCCCATAGTAGCTTCTTGCCAGTATGCAAGATACCTATAGCCTGGTGGATATGTAGCCAACTTCTCCTGATCAACAGTAACCTGCAGGGCCTTGGATGGGTCACAAAGGATCATCTTATCCTTCTCATACCAATGCCTAACCAAGCGGGCGCCCCAGATTCCTTGGATCTTTTCGAAATAGAAGCAAAAGCGGCAGTCGGCCTCAACATCGAATTCCACGCCCTCTACTAGGAAGCGCTGTGTGATAGTAGCCTTTAGCTTTGTGACTCCACGGGTTCCTTCGATATTGATATCTGTGCTTGAGCCGTGACACCGATGCATGATAAAAGCGCCCTTATCCATGCCGGCTTTGGATGCAGCGATGAAGTCCTTGTAGGTAACACGGCCTGACCAGGTAGTATATACATGGGCTCCAGGATGGAAGATGGACTCAAAATTCTCCCATTCACAAGAATCTCTAATGGCGAGTGTCAATTCGTTGCTCTAAACACCAAGCAAGGGTCGCTTTACCTGTATGCAGGCCAGCCCTCAGCTAGCTCCCGAAGCTTAAGCCTTTCAAGTACCAGGCGGTCTGGTCCATTGTTCCGAATCGCGGTATCGGGCCGTGATCCTGCTGGGAGGCTATGAAGATCAACCATATTGATTGGCTAGAATGAATTTACAAGTCAAAGACAGTCGCCAGTGTTGATAATGACGATATCTTCACTCAGAAGCAAATCGGCTAGTAGAACTAGCTGGGTTATCTTTTATGCAGGCAGATTCAGCAATAGATTTCCGGCGGTACGAATGGAAATAAGTTGGGTTCTTTGCCACCCATCACTAACTGGCAGTTGTGAGATCGCCGGTGGAGTAGACCAAATGCTATGGGGCTGGGATGGAACTTGTGCCTTGGGATAGCCACCGACCAATTCCCACTCCACTTAAGAAGACTGTGGGTGGGACAGTTCGTGAGGACACCAATTTGTCCACCGAAAGCCATAATCTGAGCTGCGTATTCACTGGGAACTCCAGATGGACGAATACATTGTGACTTGGTTAGATCGTGGACTCAAAACTGTAGGGACATGAAGCGGTAAGTAAAGGTAGATATGGTTGATTGAAGAAATCAGCCAAGAAGTAATCATGAGTCGCTGTGTCAGAATTCGCGACACCCTTTAGACCACTGTCCTGACCGCGAGTTGGCAGTTGTTCATGCGACCGCCGGCATCATTAAAAGTGCAAAGCGCGAGACGATATTTATTACACAAGCTTAGTTTACCACAAGACCTCTTTAATTGACTAAAAGGGATACAGCAGACTGTTCTTCGAATAGTCCATCAATTGCCGCATCTTGCTGCTTTTCCAATGGAATCCCACTTAACTTTCGGCATTTCAACGCATTGTGTTACTAAAAAGCTGAGGGTGCATATAATGATTGAGATGTCAAGAAACGGAAGTGAATTGCCCATGATGGGACGCAGTCTCAACCCCCTATCCGAGACTCAACTATAAACCTTTTGAAAGACAGACAACTGACACAAGTATTGCCAGCAGTTGTGCGATTGACACCGGGAGACGGAGGAATGATGAACCTAATCGAGGTACCGTTGAAATGGTAGAGATAAGCTCTGTTGACTATGTAACCCCATGAAATTGTATTCTAACCTGCGCAGCAATGAACTATGTAGAGGGGTTGAAGATCTTAACTGCTCCAGATTGCGCCGCAGTGATATGATGAATCTTTCCTTCAGGAGTAAGCTCATAATGAATCAAGAAATGGGCCTCGTAGCCTCCTCCCTTCCGTACACCCGATCCAAAATTCAGGATGTCCTATCGATAAAGTCAGCCATGGTTCACCTTTGAAGAGCCTAGCCATACCTCGATGTTCGCAACAGCGGTGAATTTGATATATGATTTCAGTGCGATGCCGGTTTTGTCCAAAACTATCGACTGGACCGCGACATCCTCGTTCAATTGATTGCGCGTGTTGCGAAAAAAGCTCACCGCCTCATCTTTGCCGTGCAGAGTCTGTTTTCCGTCGAGTATAATGGTTACGTCTGATGTATAATACCGCGGGAAAGTGTCAAAGTCGTTGGTGTTGAATGCATTGAGATAAAGTTTGAAGTCCTCGTGGGAACGAATGACATCCCTAGAGGCCTCTTTCTCAAGATAAGCGTCTTCCGTCAGCTGGATGATGTGGCCGTCCTTGTCAAGAGTGTACCAGACAAACATCTTGACAAGAGGGCCGTTTCCGGGCCACACTGGCCCCCATCTGCCAGCGAGATTGTCTGTTTCATAGCCGTTGATGCCTCGGAATTGGGTGTGCATCTCGGTGACAACGATGTCCTGGCCGAATACTACCCTTTTCAATTCGAGGGTTTCACGCATACCAGCATGGATTTCGTCCACCCATGACAGAAATTCGTCAATGGTCCTGTCGGGGAAACCACTGAATCTGAACTAATGGGAGAAGAGTGAGCAACGTAACTGGACAGACTTGAGAACAGGCACTTACCACTGCATCTTTGGAGTAGTACGCGGTGTATTCAGCTTTGTCGTTGGCATTGAAATGATAGACATAGTTGTCCAAATCGGCTCGATTTCGTATCGACTTTGTTCCAATACGGAGATCCGGAGAAGAAGACATGTTTTCTGAATTTCTGCTAAAAGCGTACAGATTTTTCACAACGAATGCTCAAACCTTGAAGCTCTGTCGTCCTTTTCTAGCAACCGTTAGCTACCCCAGATTTACCCCAGACGGCAGCTGAGTTAACTGGTTCGCCAAGGCTGTCCACTCTAGCCAATAACGGTTACGTGTACAGGTGGTAACCGGTGGGATTTGAACTTGTCAGCGGGGTTAGTGAGATGGTGTGTGGGTGGGTAATAAGGTGGAACACCACTTGGGCGCTCGGGGCTCCTTCATCGGCTGGTGTAGCTTGTGCCAAATGTGGATGAACGGCTGACTTGGTGATTGCCACCTGCCCACGCTAATACCGTCATCTGACCCTCTTCGTGTGGAGCCGATGATTCTATCGAAATGTTGTAATCTTTCCCCGGAACCTGAAATTGATACTGGAAGCACAATGATCAGGGGAAATATATCTAACGGTAAGAATGTGACAACGTTGGCATAATCGGGAGAATATGCAGTTACACTATGGCGGGGCATAGCCTCGCCCTCTATAATCTATCAGCATTGCACAATAAACAAGGAACCAATTTAGCGAATCGCGCCGTTGAGCTTTTATGCAGATCAAGTGAATAACGGATTTGGTGGACGAAATCCAAAATCTCATCTCAGACAGTCTCTCCTCTTCAATAGGTGATCATAAGTTGATGCTACGCCAAGGACATGATAGGATGCAATGCCAAGCGGACATTACATTATACAATCCAGCTTATGAGATATATCTTTTCTCCTAGAGGTTACTGAAGCTGACTTCATATGCAGCCTCAAAACGTGCACGGCAATAGACATGAGATATTCGGACAAGAGTGATGTAAACAAGATTCTGGGGCAAATCTACTTGATATAAACAATCTTGAAAAAAATTTATGCTCCTCACAAGACTACTCCAAGATGAAACAATAATAACAGTCACTGGATGAGCACCAGGACATAGTGTATCATGCCTCCACCTCTTATTCTCGCACCTTGAAGCGGCCGTTGTAATGAGGATACACGAACCACGCACAGAAAGTGTCCAATGGCTTGTCTGCGTCCTCAATGACTAGATCAAACTTGCGGACAATCTGAGGGACCATCTTGGTCAACTCCAGCAGACTGATATTCCTACCAATGCAAGTCCGAGCACCACCTCCAAACTATAACGATAATGAGTCTTATGAAGCTTTCTGGACAAAAGCAATGTACGTACAGCAAACATCATAGAGTCCATAATGCTCGTCTTCTCGTCACCGAGCCAGCGCTCCGGGCGGAAGACCTCAGGGTCTGGACCGTAGATTTCCTTGTCATAATGCAAGACCCATGCGTTAACGCCGACCTCGGTCTAGGGAAGAGTTAGTGAGCATCCATAATAAAGTGGCAATTACATACCCCTTCAGGGAAGTAGATTCCTGATAGTTCCATACCACCACGAGGCACGACGCGAGGCAAGATTGTTCCGACGGCGGGGTGGATACGCAGTGTCTCCTTGATGACAGCTTGTAGATACGGCATGTCCTGTGCTTCCTGGAAGGTAACAGGGTCCGAGAGACCGCCTTGGGCTGCTTTCTGATCAATCTCTTGTCGAAGCTTCTTCAGTTTATCTGGGTTCTGGAACAGGTAGTACAGAGCGGAACTCAGCGTCACCGCAGTGGTATCAGAGCCGGCTCCGATGTTGCTACCGCATGCGTCAAGAAGATTAGGCGTCTTGAGACGACCTTCAGACTCGCCTTCCAGCAGCTTCTTCAAGAATGTGTCGTACTTGGTGGTCCCCTTGATTGTGGATTTGGCGTTTTCTTTGCGAGTGTTGTCGATCTGCTTGAGGGCATAGCTGATAAGCGTTGAGGTGTTTGACGTCATACCCAATGCAGTAGCGATGCCAATGAGCCACGGGACCAGGTTAGGAACGATACCCCAGAAGGCTAAAAAGTCATTGGCTTCTCGAATACCCTTGATCATTCCGGTGGTATCTCCCTCGTTCTCCATCATGTTGAAACTCTTGTTAAACTATATCGCATTGGTCAACAGTCTCTTTAACGGTAATAATTGGGGTGCATACGGTAATGGCGCCAATAACATCGAAGGCGTAGTATTGCATCCAGTGAGGAATGTCAACCAGACGACCTTCTTTGGCGAACTCGTTTAGCTTGCGGACGCACACATGGGTCATCTCGTCTACAGCAGGCTCATAAGATACCATGGATGACATGGTGTACATCGGCGAGATCTTTCTTCTCCTCTCCTTATGTAGGCCATTGTCTTGTATGGCAAAGATGTTTTGTTCGTGCACGACCGGGCTGAGTAGCGGACTGTAGTAAGTTGTCTTGATGTACTTGCCTCCCAATTCGTAGACTTTTTTGACATCTTTCGGCTGGCTGAGACTGTACCGGTTTGGTCCTACTCGTACAACGGGGCCTGGGCATTCTTGCGTAAGATAAGATGTTGGGAAGTGCTCAAATAAAAGACTAACCATATTTTTTGTGCAAGCGGATGAATTCCAGGTTTGAGTGGCCTTGCTTGACCACCCGATACTCCCACCAACGTGTGACACGAGCCAGAAACGGGCCGGGGATACTTCTGAGAGGTGACAGAAGGAGGCTGTAAAGCAATGCGACGAAGTAGTAAGGAAAGGCAAGACCGAAAAGAGTCAACGGCAAGCCAACAGCGACTGCTTTGGCATCGACATGCTGCAGCCTTGACAAGATGGCTTGCACCGTGGGGTTACTCTCAGCATCTCGCAAGAATGCCATGATTGCTGTGTAACAACAAGAAAATAATGGTTGATTGGAGTGTAGCGTATCTCAAGCTGGTGAAGTATCCGATAGGTTTTAACATAGGGCAATCAAGGAGATTGCTGATATGGCTGAGAAAGATCAAGTATCCGCGACACCATGTGAGGTCCATCTCGGTGGGATTATGGATGCCGGTGGGGTTGCTCATGACCACGTACAAGCTGCTCCGAGCTCTTTCATAAATTGTCTCATTTACGAGCGAACCCTTAGGTTAGAACTAGCGATCGCCCCGGGAGTGATCCCCACCAGTATAAGCGTATTATCTGCTTCTGGCAAATTCATGCTCATCCCCACCGACATAGGAATTTCCCAATGCTTATCCAAACATTATCTCCGCCTTAGCCTCCCATAGATCAAAATGACCTTAAGGTGTCTGATGTCCAACTAGCTAAGAACCCTTGTCAACTACCTGCCCTTCTGCCAAAGCCTCAAACCAACTCAAACATACACCGCAGCACAACATGGGCGACTACACAGCAGAGATTGAACAGATTTACGCTGGCCTAACCGACCAGCCTCCTCATACCGAGGAGCAGAAAGTCTTGGCTAAGAAGATCATCGAACTTCATTTAGCGACCTTCAAATATTATGACTACAAGAGAACATTCGAGCTCGTGGATGAGAACTACAAACAGCATAGCCAGATGGTCTCAGACGGCCGCGACTCTATCATTGAGGCATCCAAGGTTCTGAAGTCAATCGCCGCGAAGCACTGGACGGGTCCGGGAGAACCGCACTTCAACATGATGTTCAAAAGGATACTAGTTGATGGAGACTACATTGTGGCCCAGATCTTTTCTGAGCGCTGGCCTGGAGACGCGGGCGAGCATGTTTTTGACCTTTATCGATGGAAGAATGGCAGGGTTGTGGAACATTGGGATGTAATTCAGCAGGTTGATGCGGGAAATATTAAGCATGATAACTCTGTTGCTTAGCTCTAGGGTATCAGATACTAGGAGTGTGTCAAAGCCGAAGGGTTTATGGATGTATATAAAGTCGGAAAAACGTTCTATGAAGATGAACAGACATTCAGTACCTGCTTTGTATTAGACATTTTAAACGTACCCCGCTGTCCCTCTCCCTTAACGTATTTCCCCACCACCCCATACACCCCTAGAC
>JABSSZ010001026.1:0-31693 GCA_013755755.1 Fusarium sp. NRRL 25184
CCCCCGACTGTCCCTATTAATCCTTGCGTCCGCTCGCCCTAGCACTTGACCAACAAAATCAAGCCGACAACCCCTCAATACTCGCCACAAACAACTTGGCTACCAAAGCATGTACCTCCTTAACAGGATGATATGAATCAAGGAAGATGTGTTTCTCGGGATCACTGCATAAATGTCGTGGAACACCCTCGCTCGTATACACGCCCGTGAGACATGCAGTCGGAGGATTAACATAGTCCTCATTGAAACCGTACGCCTCGGGATCCGAAAACATGTCGTTGAATAGATCCTGCACGTCGATCACTGCGGTTTTGGCGTATGCTGAGTATCCTGCTGCGATTTGCTCGAGACCCTTTGTCAAGGCGGGGACGTAGTCTTGCACGCTGGGGACGTTGTAGGTTGAGGAGTTGTACGTTGCTGGAAAGGTCGTTGCGTTGAGATAGTTTGCTAAGATGATAGTCTTTGCACCTGTATTGAATCAGAATATGGCTTGTGAGCTTGAAGGGAGGTCTTACCCGCTTGAAATAATCTGTTGACATTCTCGTTGATCAAACTCGTGACCTGCGCTCCAGTAATGGTCGTATTAAAAAGGATATCGTTGGCGCCAATCCAATGAACAAAGATATCACCAGCCTGAGGTTTATCCCAAGATAGAAACGACAGAACTTGATCTGCAGCTGAAGGCACAGGAATCGTCGACTCAGCACCTGTACCTCCAGCGACGAAATCATTGTTCGTAGTCGCTCCACCCGTCGCGAGGTTGATAAGCTCAAGATCCAGCTGCTTGGCCACTACATCATTCCATTTCGGTCCATTCCTATTCACAATTAGTATACAATCTCAATTGAGAAGAAGAAGAAAACTCACGAGAAAGAATGGTGGTAGTACGCTGGATCAACAGGCCAAGTCCCATTGCTCACAACCCAAGAACCATTCCCGTTATCGCTGAAACTATCACCGAAAACGATAAGCCTGGAGAACTTGGCAGGGTTCTCAACGGGATACGCATGTGCCAAAAAGCTGCCGTAAAGGCCTGTCAACAAAGCGTTGAACATTTTCATGGTTGATCAAGATGAAGTTGGAAGCTTGGGAATTTTTCAAGGGATGGGTTTGATAACCTCGGCAAAAAAGCCACCGACGATGGGAATGTCTTGTATTCATATAAACAACATTTCTCTGCCACAATATGACGCCCAAAAAAACTTGAGGACGTGATTGGTACGGCGACATTTGGGCTTATTGCTTATCAAGAAAATAAATCCTACGATATTTCGTCATGCAGGTTTCCGTCCATACGAATGCTCGGGAAGTTGAAGCCGGGATGTTCGGCAGTGAGATTGCTTCGATAATTTGAGACGATCCCATAAGCACTACGACTGAAAGAGTCCTGCATGTTGGTAGAATCTTATGAAAGATGTGGTATTTCTAATCGATAATATTTCCGCTCTCCGCTGCAGCTCATCAAGATGCATCATATGCTCGTCATAAGAAGTTCCCATCGCCCAGAAAACTAAACAACAGAGCCTCAGTCGCTTCATCCATAATCATATTCCCCGTATCAAAACTCTCCGGCGCCGTCGGGGTTCCAACATATCCCTGCGCCATAGCCTTCGAGCTCTCCCCAACC
The DNA here is from genome assembly GCA_013755755.1 of Fusarium sp. NRRL 25184. Taxonomy (NCBI): domain Eukaryota; kingdom Fungi; phylum Ascomycota; class Sordariomycetes; order Hypocreales; family Nectriaceae; genus Fusarium; species Fusarium sp. NRRL 25184. The sequence continues at coordinate 1,628 of JABSSZ010001026.1, forward strand.
TTACTACAAATATCAATCAATTTCCCCCTCATCTGCTTAAACATAGACGGCAGATATCTCGGTGGCGTCATACCCGCCCCCTCACTCATAGCCCCCTCGATCTTTACCGCCAATCGTTCCAGCGTCGACGTGAAATCGTGTATGCCCGTGACGAGGTTCGGATCCCAGAGGGTGGAGTGTGTAACTAACAGTCGGGAAAACATGTTTATGCAGTGCCCCATCTGGATCCAGTAGGTGTACGGCATGGAGAGGATGGTGGGGGATGTTAGGAGCAGGAAGTTTTCGATTACGGCTTTGACGGCGTTGAGGCATGATACGAGAAGATAGGAGCAGCGGAGGGCGTGGGGGGAGGGGTCGGAGGAGGGTAGGAGGGTTGGGTCTGTTCGTTCGTGGAGACGTTCGTCGATGCCGATTTTGTAAAGGTATACTTGAAGCATGTGGAACGACATGGTTAATGGTGCTGCCGAAGGTCAGAGTCAGATACCGAAGAAGTTTCAAGCTGTTGTACTACCTTGCAGACGGGATCCTTGGTGCAGAGTTGCTCCGAGATCTTGTACCTGTCTCTCCAAATGCGATGTCGCCATAAATAGCGTATGCGAGATCTGTGTCTCGTTTCTATCCAAGTCCTGGTACAGCGTTGCACTGATTGAACTAGCAACGAGTTGTATCCTCACAAGTTGAACAAGATATGTGTCCCAGGGAGATTCCAATCCTGCTTCGAGAATAGAGCAGCTATTGTTGATGGAAGGTCGTGAGGGCATCGGTACAATGTCTTTGACACAAATTCTTAGTCTGTAGCAGGTCAGTTAGCATGTTGAGATTATAAGGTGGCTCTCGCTTACACGGAATTCAACCAAAAAACTCCCAAGTGACATCTCCTCTCATCACTTGTTCTCACAGGCTGAGGCTCTTGCTTCTTTGTGATTTCAGTCAAAACGCCCGGTGCAGTCCTGGTGCCCGATGAAGGCTCTTTGTCGAGGCCAAGCTCTGTGACAAGTGACATGGCCGTATATATGAGATTGCTGAGTTGATAGCCAAGCACCCAATGTGTTTGATACCTGCTAATGTTAATCTCGACAAGGCTCACACGGAACAAGAGACATACCATGCCAAGAAGACCAAAATCCCTTGAAGTAGCTGAAGATTCTTCTCCGCAAGCGTCCATATCCTCCGCCCAATCTCCTCCCGATACTTCTGCGCAAGTTCCTGCTGAACATCAACGTTCTCCTGACACGCAACCACCATGATGGCCATATACAGCATCGGCCGTTCCTGGAACAACTTCTCGGGAGTTTCCTCCAAACCTATCCACACGAAAGGAAAAAGTGGCATCATTTCTTCACGATAGGTTTCTAGCATTTTGTAAGCTAGACGATGAGAGCTAGATGATAACGGGAATGAAAAGAGTGCATGGATGGGTGATTGTGATTCCGGTGGCGTTTGTGAACTTGAACTTGTAGCTGATGAAGCTTTTCGAGGATGTGTTGCTATTGTTATGGAGGGAAGTGTGCTTGTTGATGAGGATGATAGGAGGTTTGCGACTGAATCGAACTTGGACTCTAGTCTCAGGAGATCACTAGTAATGTCAGTCAACTACTAGCTCGCAGGATTGAGTGTACAAACTCTCGCGCATAAGTTCCGCCTTTCGAATGACTCCTCCGACTGTGACTCCCTCTAGGCTGAGAAATACACTCCTTATTCAATCTCTCGCATCTATCCCACCAATATTAGCTCTATCACCAACTGCAATACCGAGTACTCACCTAGTACACCGCTTCTGGCCCAATACCATATCGCATCTGACCTTTGCACTAGCACAGACCGTGCAAGCCTTGAGACCTCTGAGTTTCGTGTCGTTTCCGTCCATGTTGATTGTGAGGTGATGATAGTGAAAAGGTGATTGTTGGGTTGTGAGAATCGACTGCAGCTTTGGACGTCATCAAATGGGCTTATTTTCAGTGGCTATGCTGTTGTCTTGGCGTGGCTGGCGCTTTGATCCTTGGCGTCCTGAATCCTTCGGCAGTCAAGCTGAGAACAGCCTAAATAGGTAGCCCGCATATGTTTTCCCCCGTATCTTATAGCACTTATATGTCTGCTTACTTGCTGAAAACTCATTGGAGATTTGATAGCGGGAGTTTGGGTTCTGAATCAGTCGTAGAGGCTCAGTGGTGGCCGTACGCACCCGAAAGTAGGCTGTCGGCGTTCTGGCGCTAAAGTCACCAGAACCAACCAACACAATAGGTTTCACTGAAGCTCTTAGACATCGACCAACAGCATATCAAGCATGATTGCGATTCACCAATTGAAGGCACCGGATCTTAGCTGATCCGATCCAAGGTAGGCCTATGATTTCTACACTTCTTCAACCAAATTTCAGTTTGAGGCACAGTTTACAAGAACCATCATGTCCACCACCGCCAGGCGACCAAGAGTCTTTGCATATGCCAAATTTAATCTTGATGCTCTTTTATCTCTCGCTGCAAGACTTCGAGGTCAATCATGCACTGTTGATACGTCGGCGAGACCCAAAGCTGGTAGTACGCACTGGGTCATTTTCATCGCTTTCGAGGATGGTGTCGAATGGGTCTTTAGGTCACCTCGTATTGGACCGAGCGCTATCATCACTGAGGAATCTGCGTCCAAGTTGCTCATCAGCGAGGCTTCGACCCTAAAGTATTTGAGAACCCTGGGCTCGATACCGGTACCAGAAGTGTTCTCGTTCAGGTGAGTTTGGCATGTTCTAGAACAGGTGCACCTGGAAGAAAAGAGATACTGATATGATCAAACAGTGGAGACGGCGACAATGACATCGGAGTGCCATATATCCTTATGAACAAGGCTAGTGGCTGTCCCTTGTCGAATTATGACTGGATTGAGCTGTCTCAAATAGAAGGATATATAAAAAGACTCCCACTTCTACCCATGACGGACCGAGATCGAGAGAAGGTAATGGCGCAGTTAGGAACCATTATGTCACGTCTCTCAGATACCCATTTCATCAAGATTGGCTCGCTCTTCCAAGACAGCAATGGCAATTATTTCGTTGGCGAATGCCTAAGCCCTTCTCTTCTTTGGCAACATAGAGATGAGCTAGAAGATATCGACCGAGGCCCTTTTGATCGGGAAAGCCAGTATCTCAGGTCCCTGATATCTGCCTTTACAGCACATGCTGAAGAGCTTTCGCTCACGCCCCATAGTTTCTTGGCTCCAATACCTGATCCTTTCGAATATCAGAATTGGAGAAGCTATCTCAAGGCTGTGGAAAGATGGCAAGCTTTCTGCTCTATTGGTGACAGGGCTGAGGGCAACAAGAACCGGCTTTCATTCTGTGTTGCAGGTCAGTTCTTGAACGAAATGGTTCCTCACCTTGTCTCGGCAGAAGAAAGGTTTGTGCTCTGTCACCCAGACCTTCACGTAGGCAATATCTTTATCGACGAGGACTTCAACATAACCTGTATCATTGATTGGAGTTCTGCATCTGCGAGCCCTACGGCAGAGCTACTTTCCACCCCGGGGCTTAATGGGTCGCTTTCACCACCTAAGCCGTCACTTATTGCAGCTTTCAGATCGGGATTTCGCAATGGTAGCCAAGTCCTGGGGCCTCAGCACTGTGAGAGAGCCGACAAAATGTGGTATTTTTTGCGACTGGTTCGAATGCTCTCTACCCAGGACTACACTCTATTCAAGTCTTTGTATGATCTTGTGTACCAGAAGAATTCGGACGATATTCCTCGACTCTTTCATGAGAGGAGTATGCAAGAGTCCGGCCAAGCTCTATTCGCTAAGTTTTGCCAAATTGAGTCTGAAGAGGAAGAAGATAAAGCTGCACAGAGAGAGGACGGTACTGGTCAAGCAAATGTCTCTGTCGAAGTCGTAGTTGCAAGAAAGCTTACACTGATGTCCGAAATGAACACCAACTTTGTTGCGGATAAGAGACTATGGCTATGGATCGAGAACGTCCTAGAAACACTGGCTTTGTAACCCCCTCCACTTAATTCTAGTATAGCAAAATCCTACCAATGATTCAGTATCAATACCAGGTATGTACATCACAACACCATGAAACCCGAAATGTTTGTAAACCGACAGAGGTCCGGGCGTGCGCGGTCTTGACTTGATTCTATTGCCATTGAAGTGTGGAATGACAATCAGCCGATCTCTCTCGTGTGTGTAACAAAGCCTGAGACTGGTGTGGTAGGATTGGCTTACCCAACAAGCCAAGTTAACGAGTGCAAGACCTTCTGACTTTGTTATTCGGAGTCAGTCTCTCTCTCATCACATAATCGTCAGCTTGGAATAATTAAAAATGACATCCTTGATGACCACGTGCCATACACAGGAATGACGGCCGTTGACTGGATTAATTTGAAGCTGGTCATTAATTCATTAAGAATCTGTAAGAGATACAGCGGCGTTTACTGTTCTACTGTGAGCTCCGAGTACGAGATGGGCCTGTCAGGAATTGAATGGCTTATTAGCTGGGGCAAGAGGCCTCAAGAAATCTGGCTCGTATAATGCCAATATTGACTTTGTACAACAGACGATGTGACGAGACCAAGTAAACAAACCCAGCATAAAGTCTCGCTAAAAATAGAGACTTGGCTTGGTGCCCCAATGCACTGAATTGACCCTGTGACATGACATGCATCTCCCCGTCAGCGCGAATGGCCTCAGCTACCATATGCATTCCAACAAGGCGCATGACACCGCAAACAATAATGTCATGGCATTGTTTACCAATTGCATATAATTCTGTCGCAAACATTCAAGATTCATCTGTTTTGATGAGGTATCGGAAGATCCCCCTGGAGGTGGTATTTGGCCTAACCCGTTGCAGGCTCATTTAATTTCAACTGAAACACCCATGTCCAGGACCCGCACGCTATCAACTCCTTACAATATGTCTTCCCTCGCCCTGTAGCTTTGACCAATCGTTCATCTCTCCCCACTCACTCTCTTTTTTTGCACTCTCAATGAGAGAGAGCGTCGCCTTCTCTACAGGATGGCAGCCCATTCGCCTCAGCTCAACCGCCGCGGGTCGGTAGACCAGCTCTTTGAGCTGGTGGAAGGTCTCGACGAGGCCCAGATTCACACTCTCCTTGAAGACTTCAACAATACCGTCTCGAGCAACATTCCCGTCTCCCACGGCATCGACTTTTTCGAACATCCCACGACGGGCGTGACCAAGACCAAGACTGCACCTGCGCGATCATCGTCAATTCGAAAGTCGTTTAAGCAACTTCCTAGATTGTTCACGCGCACGCCGAGCAAACGAGCTGTCTCTGCACCGATTGCGCGCCCCAAAACAGCGGCGCCGACGACGAAGCATTACAGACGGATTAGTCGACCCGTACTACCGACGCTTTCGAGTGGTCCAGACCTAGATGCTTTGCTCTCGGCGTATCTTGCGCCAGCTCCACCGCCGTCGTCTTTGCACAAGACTATTTCTCCATCGCGATCGATATCGAGTAATTCTACACTGAGCCTCGAGGCGGAAGACTCGGGCGTTGATTCACTGGCACCGCTTGTATTCGGTCGACCGCAGCGGGAAGCGAGCCCAATGGGCGATATTATGGAAGTGCTCTCGTTTTAAGCACTGGTTATGGACGAATTATACCTGCCAACACGGCACTTGATGCAACCACTACAACAACACTATTTGCCAGCTCTGCTTTGACATTGGCTCGGCGTTTTTTTTATTCTGTACCATCATTGGAGGCGTTTTTGAAGCTATTTGCTAGTCAGGTACTAGACTGTCACCCAAGCCGAGGTCCACTTTCTACCATATCATATCGTCCTGTTTGTACTCAATGGATTCACGAATTCATTATAACTTAACTGCCCAACTACGTACCAATCTACTATACCCTTTCTTTTTTATGCACTTGCTCCTTGACTCGGGGCTTTGATATTGTATGTTTACTGTAGCAAATTCGCCCGCATTGCCTGTGCACATCGTCATCTCGTAAGGCGTTAGTGCAGTGGGTCCCCTGACGACGGGACGTAACAAAACTTATGATATCTATCCTAAGTGACAAAAAGTCTTAGGTAAACTTAGCATAATTTAGGATAATTTAGTATAGACTTAGAGGATTTTAGATTAAATATTTTTAACTTCTTGGTTTAATATCAGAGTTTGTAGTATAATGTACTAAAGACAGGATTACCCTACATGATCAACTCGTATTCGTCCGGCACATTGATACACCAGTCACAATCGGTTTGCGAGTGCAATCCTCCCATAACCTCCCTGGCGACTTTCTCAGAGTACAAATTCCGTCCGTATTGCCATGTCGTCGGGTAATCCCGGACGCCCTCTTCCTCGTCGTTATAGCCCTCGGTGTCCTCCTCCCACGCAGCCGTCAAGGTTCGGCCATGGATCATGGCATCCTTCAATCCTCCGAGTCCTCCGATCATGATTGCGTCCTCGCATGTTTCGCTATAGATACCATGGCCTCTGAATAGTGCATTGTATCGTTTCAAGTCTTCTTCTGACTCTATTCGGATGGGGCTCATGGGTCCGAAGCCAACTTGGTCCAGGGAAACAAACTCATCATTACCCCGTGCGGCTTGAGATTCCAGATATGTGATGAAGTCAGGATCTCTGTCGACTTTCCAGTTATAGTCCTCGTGGTGTCCTTTGCAGTCATGTTGGGCGCAAAGTGCCCATGTTTGGCAGTTGATCTTATGGAACGTGTGAAACCGGCGCAGGGCCAGATTCCATACGTGCATGGCTTTCTGTGGACAGGTTCGTTTGGCGGTTGATTCTCCTTCGATGGTATCGCAGTAGGCACACTTCCCGCCGACTTTGGGAAACGGTGCATATGCCTCGGCAAGGTCGAGCTTCTCCAGATACGGAAACGGGTCGCGGTATTCGACGTAGCCTAGGATTTGATTCCGCAATTCGGGAGGCAGACGATGCTGGGCGATTTGGTCGAATGCCTCGTGTTGTTGTCGTCCGATTTGCGCCTCAGACTTTTGCCTGGCATCCCGACAGAGTTGGTGTGATCTGCGAAAGAGCCAAAGCCCATGCCAGATGGGCGCGTTAGGATCATTATCGGTGAGAAAGTTATATTCCAGATACCCATCGATGGGGCCATTAGAACCCTCCCACGTCCACTGCAAACCAGAGTGGTCTTGCTCACCACAGTCCCAGCGTGGCATCTTTCCTGTGTAGAGAATATACTCCCCATCTGTTGGATCGCTATACCAATACTCTTTCCGTTGGATACCACCAATATCTTCTAGTTCTTGTGGTGAAAGTGCTCCAACCGTCGCACGGAAAGATGGGGCGTCAAAATTCATGAAAACCCAGTCGAAACGCTCGCGATCTCCACTGAGCGCCCAGATCTTCTTCAAGGGCTCCAAGAGAGCATCATCAAGATCAACAATGAATTCGTACAGAGGAGCTGTTTCTCTGGCCAGGTTGTCCTTATTGAAAACCAACTTCGCGGCGGGAGCGTTATAGAACCCCCATCCAACGCAGAGGTACATTCTTGCTGCGACGAATTCTCCCCAGGAAGGGAACTGTCGTAGTGCCTCAATAGTTGGGAAGAAGGCACGCCAAGCACGAAAGACGATCTCATCAGCGTCCTCGGGATCATGTGGGATGCGAGAGTTGACATATTCTCTAGAAAGGTCCTTCAAATTAGTGATGTTGTCATAAAGGTTCTTGAGCAGTTTCTTCACTGCCTTGGTGATTTCTCCGGTTTCCCGAGCTAGATTTTCAATCTTCCGACATAAGCGATAGTTTTTACGCAAGATAAGGTCGACTTCGGAGGAGAATATGTCGTCAATGTCATCCATCTTTGCGGTGTTCTGTTGTTTTTGAAGAGTTGAATTTTTCCACAGGAAGCAAAGAAGAAGAGGTCGACAGGCGTGCAAAGGGATGCAATAAAACTTAGGCCCTCTGTCCTATCCTAGGTGACAAAAGCCTTAGGTAAACTTAGCGTAATTTAGTATAGATTTAGACCAAATATTCTTAGCACCTTGATTCAATATCAGAAGTCTTGTTGTGCTCCGGGGCGTGCTAAGATAGTGTGGCAGGTGTAGCCAGTGGTAAGGTAGGTAACGAGGTAACACAAGAAATGTTCTGAGTTCTGACTCACAGTGGTATCCTGCAGCACTGTTTGTCAGGCGCAGACACTGCCTTCACCTAATATCTTTAAATTTGTTACGCGAACATGCAGCTTGCCAAACCTGAGACTTTGAAAGCGAATAAATAAGTGCTCAGTAATTTATTCCAGTGTTCAGGCGGCCTTTGCTTCCGTTAAGCAAGCTTGTTCACAGGCAGCGGAGGAACAAAGAGGCGGTCAAACAGGCCCAGTAATCTACCTAAGTTGCATTCGCTTATTTTTTACTGCTTCAAGAGGACGTATTCATTACGATAATTGATGTACAAAGATTGCCTCCATCAGCAATCCAGAGCTAGGCATGACTCTGGAAATATCGTTCCCGCTCCTTTTCCAGTGAGTCAAAGAACCTATGCTGCAACAGCTCCTTAGCAGTTTTCCTTTTCTCCGGCAGCCATTGGAGCATAGATGAAGCAAAATCCAGAAACACATATTTCTCATCCCCTGTTAGTTCTGTGATAGTGTCCTCCAGCTTTCATGTTTGTACCGTAAGGTCTTTGCGCATGACTTGGCCTGTCGTAGTAGAAAGGTTGAAATCAGCCTGCGGCACACAAATCAGATCATATTATTGCTGAACTTACCATTCTCATCAAAGAAGGGCCCTCCCCAATACTCGTTCATAGTCTCACATCCCTTGCCCATTGGGCTTTCTATTGTTCGGCCAAGTTTTAGGTTGCGATAGACACGTTCCCTGTTGACCAGCGTTTCAGGGGGCTCTCCTAGCAGAGAAATGATCTGGGCTAGACGGATGTGCGCGTCGTATTCACCATCGTCGCCAACGATGTTCTCAAACAGGCTAGTGTTCTCTAACATGTTCCACATCTAGTTGGGTCCAGGCATTAACGTGATGTTCCTTTGGGGAGGTGTCGAAGTTACTCACAACAAGACCAAAGTTCCAGATGTCGACGCTATATGACCAGGGACATCCGAGCAACACCTCCGGAGCACGATAACGATGAGATTGGATGGGAGATAGATGGCCTTTGTTACCATCCAGTCCTGGAAAGCTTTGATTGAAATCGGCCAGAGCTGGTAGAACCATGTTACCTCGCAATGGACCAAAATCATCTTGTGAGAGATAGATGACACGGCCATCTTCAGTCCGTACATGCCTGGGTTGGGGACTTGTCATAAGGCTCTTGACGAAATCACCCAACACGGAATCGTTTTCGATCGTTACCAGGATATTATCATCCTTGATGTCTTTTAGGAATCAAGTTAGTGAAAATAGCTTGGGAGGTAGTCCAAGCCTTTACCTGTATGAATCAAATGGCATTCAGTATGCAGATAGTCCAAGGCCTGGAGGATGAGAAATGCATAAGACTTGAATAGAGGTAAAGGAAGCCTCTGTCTTGGTAGTCGACGTTGCCAATCATAAAGAGTCTCCCTCATGGGTTTGTAAACAAGACAGGAGTGTGTTCCTTGGGGCCCCTGTAGCTGGAACTCATCAATCGGTAGTCTGATGAAGGACAGTCCTGGGTGTGAGGGATTGGTGCTGGAGATGAGCTTCGATCTTTTCGATTCACCAGAAGCATTGGAATCAAGGGTTGCTATCTTGACGCTGACATAGCGAGGGATAGTTGAGTTTCGGAACTTTTTACTACCGCACATAGGTTTTAGTCATTCGGCATTGACAGAGAAGTCAGGCGAAACTCACAACTTCAAATTTTCAGCCAGCCATACAGTAGAACCAGCACCAAAACCCAGCTTTGCGATTGTCTTGAACCTGCCGTCTAGTACATCCCCAGCTTGAGTCGGATGAAAGTACTTCAATCTGTTCTCGTAGAGAAACGCCTCGTCGATTGGTTCGTTGAGTAAATGAGCTATAGCCCCATGAGATGTACTCGAATGTCGTCGACTCCAAAATCTTGGCATGCTGCGAAAGGATGTTCTTGGCAAAAGTGTCTGGTAGAATTTAGGAGCGGATTTGGCTGTCATTTTGAGATCACGTTGATGCTGTGTCCATTCAAGCTTAGGTTGTTCAGGCCAAAAGTGAAGAGGCGCCTTCAGGGGTCATAGCGGGTTGCTTGGTCCTACAGGCCTTTGCACCTTTCAACAAAAGTTATCTATGAGCGACGCAGGAGGACAAGAGGGGCTGTCCACGTGACTGCGGAAAACTCTTTGGAGTCAGTTCTGTCTTGATCGACAAACTCTATCATGCTAGGTGCTAGTTTTGCACCCCTATACGAGCTGGATGGTAGGTCTCGTCTGTAAACCAAGCGTAGCGCTTCAAATTGCCCTACAATGGGGCAGAATATATACACTTTGATCGCGCCCAGCTGCATGAAACGTTTTGTTCAATCACGGTGTACACAGGTTGTAGCGCCATGCGCCATATTAGCATTAACTAGAATCCTGACACCCTTACTCCGTATAATGGCCAGTCAAGGGGATGCAATAAAACTTAGGACCTCTATCCTAAGTGACATAAAGCCTTAGGTAAACTCAGTGTAGTTTAGGAGGATCTTAGACTAAATATTCTTAGCACCTTGATTTAATGTCATAATGAAAGAACACAAGAGTCCCCACTCGACGCAGAACCTACAGAAGGTAACAGACTTGTAATTCGGCGAACTCCAAGAACAGACAAGGATGTACGGTAGTGGTAGAGGAGCCGATCATGTATTAGATCACACGAGCTGCTCCTTTGGGCATGGCAGACACTTAAAAAATGCCAAGAATCTAACCTGATAAGTTATTCGCTGTTTAGGCGAGTTATGAAAATGTGGCTTGGTTAGATCAGATAAGATAATCTCAATGCAGATAAAATCTCGCAACATGGCCTCACTTTGGCGCTCGCCAAGACATGTTAGCGAGCTAAGCTCGGGAGGAAAAGGAAGAAAACTCTGCCCCAATAGTGGACTGATAATTGAACTCAATGTGAATCAAGAAACCGTCTGGAAGTATATATATCAGTCCAATCTCCTGATGCTCGCGATGTGAAGGAACCGCTTGTCTCAGGGACTTTTGAATTAACAGTCAGTAATGGACAAAACACCAGCCACCACCAGCCTTGATCATGAAGGTGATTCAACCCCTCCGATACCGCCTCGGAATGATCAAAAGCTCCCAGGCGTGCTGCGCATGGAAGCGGCAGCCAGCAAACTCACAACCCCCAAACGATGGATCTTCTTCACCAGTATCTTCGTCTTCAGCTACGCCCTCAACCTCGACTTCACAACGCGCAATACCTACGTCCCATACGCAACATCCTCTTTCGGAAATCACTCCCTCTTAGCTACAGTCACTGTCATCCGTGAAGTCGTTGCCAGTGCAATTCAGCCCTCGGTTGCCAGACTAACTGATGTCTTTGGCCGCATTGAGATCTTCACTCTCGCTGTTGTCTTCAGTTTGGTGGGCACAATAATTCAGACTTATTCAGCGAATATTCAGAATTTTGCTGGTGGTGCAGTGCTACATTCGCTCGGTTACAGAATTTCGATTCTTACTATCGAGATCATGATCGCGGACTTTACGTCGATGAAGACGAGGCTGTTCTTTGCCTTTGTGCCAAATTGGCCTGCTCTTGTCAATATTTGGATCAGTGGTGATGTAACATCGGCGATCCTGTCGGCCGCTTCTTGGAAATGGGGTGTTGGCATGTTTGCAATTATCAACCCAATTTGCGCTCTGCCTCTCATCATCTTCATGTTCATCCTCGGGCGTCAGACAAAGCGATCAAGCCTGGAACAGGAGACACCCAGCTCTTCCTCTTGGATTGCTTCTCTCAAGGCAATCTTTTGGGAGCTTGATGTCATTGGCGTGTTGCTCTTGACAGCTGCCCTAGCTATGATATTGATCCCTCTCACGCTGGCAGGCGGGCAGAGTACCAAGTGGAAAGACGCCGGCATCTTAACCCCTCTGGTCATTGGACTCATTCTCTTCCCAATTTTCGTCATCTGGGAAAGGAAGGCTAGTCATCCAATGCTCCCAATTCACCTTCTGAAGCATCGAACCGTTTGGGGCTGTCTCGGCATCAGTACCATCTTCCCTCTTGCTTTCCTGGTCATTGGGAACTATTTGTTCAGTCTACTTGTTGTCTCATACAACTTCACCGTCAAGGATGCTACCCGAGTGGCGATGCTCTATCAGTTCTGCGCCATCGTCGTAGGGTCTCTCCTCGGCCCAATCGTCATCAAAATTCGACGCCTCAAAGAACTCATCTTGACAGGTATTGCTCTTTTATTGGTTGGATTTGGACTCATCTACAACTTCCGAGGTGGCTCTGGCTCCAAATCTGGTGTTATCGGCGGAGAAGTCATGATGGGCATTGCTGGTGGTCTTTTCTCATGGCCAACACTTATTCTTATCCAGACAGTGGCTCAACATGAGTACATTGGAGTCCTTATATCGCTCGTCTTCACAGCAAACGCGATTGGTCAGGCGCTCGGTAGCTGTGTATCGGGCGCGATGTGGACACAGACTCTGTACAAAGAGCTTGACAAGAACCTTGCACCATTTGGCAACGACACTTTGGCCTCGGCTGTCTACGCTTCGCCATTGACTGTCGTACCTCAGTATCCTTTGGGATCACCTGAGAGAGAGGCGATCGGCATGAGCTATCGATATATCCAAAGGAACTTGAGCATTGTCTCGATGTGTCTTGTTGTACCGATGATTATCCTTGGATTATGTCTGCATAACCCTATCCTATCCGAAAAACAGGCCCAACTAGACGATACAACCGAGGCTCCAAAAGAGGAGAAGCAGAACACTGATAACTAAGCATAGCGGTCCAGAGCAAAGTTCTATTGGTGAATATAAACTCTCAGCCACAGCGCTCAAATGCAAATAGCACGCTTAGACATTATAACATAGCATTGTTTAGAATAATATTGATAGAGCAAAACTATATTATAGGTATCTAGCTAAATAAGAATCTTGCCTAAACAGCCACTTCTCAAACTCCTCCGTGTGAACACCACTGAAAGCTTCTTCTTTTCTTGTTTTCCACCTCATAGAAGCAATGCCGAAGTTCTCATCCGTTGTAGGTTGTGACACAAGTGCCTTCATTCTCAAAGTCTCCGGACTGTCTTCTCCCTCACAAACGACTATGGCTCGATAGCATCTCTCAGCGAGTGCAGTAGCCCGGGCGACATCTCCGTGCGCAATGCAAATTTGAAAAGCGTCGGAGTACAGCCGGGCATTCAGCGGTACAGCGCAGACACCGTACTCCTCTCGCAGAAGGTAAAACAGTGATAGACAGTCTTTGAGGCTGGCCTCTGGGTTGATCATCATAGTTAAGGCATTCTCAATGCTAGCGTAGAGCTGCTCAATCAGCACTCGGCGATTATCGCTAGCTTGGAGTTCCGATGGAGGTAAAGAGCATACAGAGCATGTGCAGTCAAACCCGAAACAATTTTTAAGTCTAGACCTTCGGACGGTAGATGGGACTCCTTTGTCATAATGGATGGTGATCTCTTCTCCTGCCTTGATAGGCCGTATGGCATGAATGGTCCTGTGGCCTGCCTCGCTGTTCCATTTGCTGTGTGTGTTCGCTAGACAGCTGTGATTGATTAAGCATATCGTCGGATAGACACCGCCAACCTTCGAGCCTGGTCCACATGCAATGGAATTTGATCTGACGATCCCCCAGAGAGGGGGATTACCGGGAAAGTTGTTGTGAAGGGACAGGAACTCCCGTTGCTGTGATTTGGACAAAGCCTTCATCTTCGCCGCCAGTCTGGCTTCCACATCGTCAGGCTCAATCAGGAGAATCGGCTTTTCGCAGAGGATACGGGTCCCAGTAGGAACATCAACGTTGGCAACAAGGCCTCTCCCCTTTCCAGAGATAGGTCTAACTTCGAAAAGGGGCGCATCCTTGGGGCTCGGTCGATCAGGCTGAGAGTAAATTATTAAAACATGAAGAACATGTGCACAGCTGGTTGACAAACCTTGTCATAGAGCTTTTGGGAGTCACTGACTTCCTTCCAAGAATAATAGCCAAAATGATCATCAAGCTCTTCGTTGCATAGGTAAACACGAGGGCCGAATTGTTGTTGGGCAAGACTGATTATTGAGTAGACATAGCTGTCCACGTTCCCGTTACAATTCAATTTTGAACTGAAGCGAAGAAACTTGTGGCCTTCAAAAGGAAGAACGGGATATTGTCCGACTTCAAATACGATACAGTTGGTGTCGATATTGACATTACTGTCATCTTCATAAATGGCCTTGATAGTGTCCATGAATTGTTTCCATGCTTGTTGGTCTTCGCCCCCCGAGGAAAGTCGGGGAACCATGTCAAACCCGACCTCAATGGCCATTTTGAAAGCGTGCGACAAACTCTATGATATGCAGATACTGGGGTGATGGGAAAGGGAAAAGACTAGCTTCATGCGTGTTGGTGGTCGAGACGGACGGGTTCAGTGCGATGACATGCAATACTGTCTCAATCTAAAGCCTGAGTTATGGTCCGAATGACGAATACGCGAATTTAATCACAATCAATACACCAATGAGACAAATATAAAAGCCTCTTTTTCTTTGTTGAATCAGTTGTTGGGCCTTGTGGTGATATTTATTGGGTGGCATAAATGCTGTGAGCTGGAGGTTGGTCAGTCACACCGAGATATGGTCAACTGTGTCCAAGATGAAAATCATAAACAGATGAGTTGAAAAGTCCAAGTTGGTATATGGAGTCCAGGTTAGATTTTAAATATCAATTGCAAATTCACTCAGGGTGCTGCCTGTCCTGCCTCACTGGACTGTTTGCCTTTATTTTGGTGTTTGTCCTAGTGCTTGAGAATCTCGTAGCCTGTCCAATCTCACAGACCAGGCTGCCTACCCTAGGTGTGATGCTGTTTATTACATAATTTGCATTAGACTATAGCATAGAGCCTCGACGGCCATCCTGATCGCCCGCTCTGACAAAGTCGCAGATGCGCAAACAAAAGTGGAAAGGCTTAGAATCAATCAAAGTTATGTAGACAAATACTAACAACTAAGCTTATTGATAATAAAGTATTTTCAAGCATGATCTATTGATAAAGAAACATTCGATTCGGCCCTTAAATGAAGAATTTATCGCGATATGTCACAAGCGATTGGCCACAAAAGGTTTTCTCATCTGGCTAGGACGCCCTTTGTCTTGTCAAGGCGGATATAACGCCCGGGTTTAGTCGAACCGGCTGTTCCGCACATCACGCCGTCCGAAACCTTCTCTGTTTTCTCTCAAGGCGTAATCGGAGCGGAATTGACTTTTCTCACAGTTATAAACTTTTAAGCCTCCTTCTAGAACAATTCTAGACTAGCAACGCCGTCGTCGTGCAGATATTTTCTCTAGCTCCAACGCGTGATGCATCATGATACCCCCGACCTTCCGAGGCAGTATTAGTCCACCACCTTAATCCCTCTCATGACAACCTCATAAGAAAACAAGTTTTAGTTCTAGATAGCACGGACATGTTTTACCCAACTATTACACCAAGCTTCCAGTCAGAATAACAAGTCTCGTAAATTATCCCGAGGGGAGCCGCACCTAAGAAACTCTACGCGCGCCTCGGCCGCCGCCGGCCAAATTCGCATCACGTAAAAGTTACCACTTAAAACTCCACCGCGCGGGATCGTCTTGTGTAATGGAATCCTCGCTATCATCTGCTTTTACGTACAACTTCCACCGGTGGGTTTCTACCCCAGCGTGGAGAAGAGGAGATTCCCCAGACCTTGGCGTTCCTTTTAAGTCTCGATCTTTGCCTTTCTTTTTTTCAAAAGGGCAGAGTTGACAGCTCTGACTTGTTCTTTGTTCATTATCATCATTATTGTTATAGTACTTGCCCTGGTGGCTGAAACTCATCATGGATACCATTACACCACAGACTGCGTCCAAAAACGCGACGGACAAAGACTCTGCCCTTGATTCTGATCAGATCGCTCGCATCGACCATTCCTACGACCAAGCCGTCGGCACAGTAACCGACTTCGAGAAACAGAAAACCGCTGAAGGTGAAGCTCGCTTCCGCCGTCTAGGATGGAAGCGACTCGCTGTTATCCTCATCGTCGAGGCCATTGGTCTCGGAACATTCAGTCTTCCAGGTGCCTTTGCGACCCTCGGCATCGTCGCGGGTGTCTTCTGCTGTATTGCCTTGGGCTTTATGGCTATCTACACAGCGTGGATCATCGGAAAGATCAAGGTCTTGTATCCTTCGATTCAACATTATGGAGATATCGGCGGCTTGCTCATGGGGAGGTTTGGTGAGGAGTTGTTTGGCGCTATGTATGTGCTGCAACTTATCCTCATCACGGCCTCTTTCGTCCTCACTGGCAGCATTGCTCTGAACATCCTGGCCGATGATAAGGTTTGCGGTCTTATTTTCAGCGCTGTGTCGGGCTTTATGCTCTTCATCCTAGCCATCATGCCTTCGTTCGCCGAGGCCGCCATCTTGGGTTACATCGACCTGGTGTGCATCATGACAGCCATTGGCATTGCAGTCATTGCATCCGGCGTCAATGCTTCCAACCAGCCAGGTGGCATCGCTGCCTCAGATTGGTCTGCTTGGCCCGATCCTGATGCCACTTTCAAGGATGGCATGGTAGCTATCTGTAACATCATCTTTGCTTATTGCTTTGCCATGTACATGACTCCTTTCATGGATGAGATGCATACACCCGAGGACTTTATGAAGTCTGTCTGGACTCTTGGAGGTGTTGAGATATTTATCTACACCCTAAGCGGTTCCCTCATCTATGTCTTCGTTGGCAAGGACGTGGCTAGTCCTGCTCTCCAGTCTTTACCTGGCATTCTGCCCAAGGTCGCATTTGGCGTGGCTCTCCCCATGATCTTCATCTCGGGTGCCATTGGCAATACTGTCACTGCCAAATATGTTCATCTGAGATTCTACAAGAACTCCATCGTTCGGTTCGTCAATACGCCCAAGGGTTGGGTTACTTGGCTCCTCACTCTTGCTGGTATCACCATCATCTCTTGGGTTCTTGGCGAGGCGATCCCTTTCTTCAATGATCTTCTTTCACTGAGCTCCGCCCTCTTCGTCTCTGGATTCATTCTGTACTTCCCAGCAGTCATGTGGTACAAGCTGATTTGCAGAGGCAAGTGGTATGCTAGAGAGAATATTCTCCACGCCGTTGCTTGCATTTTCACATTTTTCTTCGGCCTCTTGGTCCTTGTTGGAGGAACATATGCCACAGCTTTGGATATCGTAAGTCTTTTTCCCATCTTTCTGAGAACTTCTCTCTGACACGTATTGCAGCAACATCATTATGAGATCGGAGCTTTCCGTACACCATTTTCGTGCGAGGCGTAAGCGGCTGCTGCGGAGTTAGGTGTTAATTATAGCAATGATTTGGGACGTTTCTTGTTTTCAATATATATGTACAATATGTAAAGCTAGCTGAATTGTAAATGTGTCCTCTTGATCTTCCATTGGATCCTCGTTTAACCTCAAGCCACACGCGTCTCCCTTGTCACTACGTGTTCAGTATCAGTCATATGACAACCTAGAGCCGAAGTTAGGCGAGAATCATAATTGATCTTGCTGGACGCGTTTCTAGAGCTGGTATGGGGTAAACACTTGTTCGCTTGCAGGAGATGTGTTATTTGCAGTTGAGACTTGTGGCTGAGAGCTTATTCCGGCACAGAGAACTTAGTTCGCTTACAGGGAGTGAATTTTATGATACCTAGTGCCATCGCCTGTGTAATTGGTCAGCGGCGATCTGCGAAGCCATGTACCATTTGGGAAACAACAAGCGACACACTCAATTGGCTGAGAGTGAGGGTGGACGGGACGATCATGACTACGATCCACAGTGTGCTCAGGTTGCAATAGACTTCCAAGTGACTAGATTATACTAGTTATAAGTCGGACACTCGGTATAGTCTATATGGTCCGAAATAAATGCGGGATTACGCGACACTTCCCCCACGATTGTTGACGCCACGACACTCAAAGTCCTGATCATGGATGACCCCTGTATTGATAACCTCGGCTGATGATAACTTCAACCCCACGCTTCTTTGAACCGCCCTTAGCATCCGGGTCATTACACGAGAATTCGAATATGAGAAGGATAAGCTCTACCCCGGAATTTCCAACCGCAAGCTTCCTTCAATCCCACCTTCTTCCGAGATCCCGGAACCTCTCTCGTAGCCGCTCTTTGAATTCCTCCTTTGCGATTTTTTCTTCTTCGGTATCCTCCTCTTCTTCTTCTTCCTCATCATCGCTATATCGATCCTCGCATTTCCCGTACATGACATGAAGATACTCGTTTGCATATTCTTCTCCTAGGCACAGCGGACAGATAACGTCATGACCACAGTTTTCATGCGCTGTTACTCCTCCGCAGAAACAGCTGGCCTTTTCTCGTGATTCATACATATATGTATCCACAGACAGGTCGCCCAGACATAGAGAGCAGTCTCCATTCTCAAGTCGCGCAATTATATCCGGTACCTCGATATTGTGAAATAGAAAATCTTCTTGGAAGTGTAGATGAGAAACTGGGATCGTGAATGCCTTTTCCTGGGCAGTCTTCGTGATTCTGAAAAACGGCTCCAAATCTTCTTCCACCCCGTCCTTTTTGGGGTCAATCTCGTACGAGGGATCCTTGAGACACTTCTCATAGGCATCAACCTGATGTCCACCCGTGAGCTCTCCGCATTCCTTCCACTCTTCAAGAACATTGCAGACTAGAGTAGGCTTGGTTCTGTCACCGCTCGCAGGCTTGAGACTTATCTCAATCCCGTACACTAACTTGTATGTATTCTCCTCGACATACAGCTCTGCCAGATCTAGGATGTTAAGCCACAGTTCAGTCGGAAGGGTTGTGCGGCCTTGCTTTGTTGTGATGTGCGCACAACCGTGAGCCAGGATGTTGCGAAGGTAGCTTGCGCCCCAGCGGTCGACATTGAGAATGAGGATCGAGTTAAGTTTCACAAGGCTCTCAACATCTTGAGTTTTCACGGGCTTCATCGTGGGCAGGTTCGTAGAGGGGTTGTGAAGGCTGTAGTTGTTGTTGCTATTACCGCATGGAAGATGAAATGGGTGAAGAGGAAAAAGAGAATGGGTAAGATAGGGGATCAAGGCCTGGTTTTATATGTAAGAATTGTCATTAAACTTTGATATTTGGGCTCTATGTTTGTTATACTTTGTGAGTAAGGTTCAGTGGTGATCCGTCCTCTCACCTCCGCCATCGTCTTCTTTGTGGATGAATATCAGCCCAGATGTTCAAAATGGCAACCATCTTGTGGTTCTTCTTTAAAACTGTTTCAACACTACTATATTGTACTGAGAGAACTCGCAAATTCACAGCAGAGTTAAATGTTCCTGGGGGTGGATCGTCGCCAACAATCACGAAATCGTCTATAAAAGTTGAAACTTACTGCAGTTAGCATGACTACCTCGTCCAGTTTCTCCAGTTACTACTTGAAGCGGACAGGACTACAATTCATGAAGCTTTTGAGGAGGCACCCATGTTCTTGGAACGGAAGGTTTTGTCTGTAAGGGCATGAGAAGTTAAAAACCACAGAAATCTTCGGCTGCTAACTCTCGCCTCATCATAGGAATATCATTGAGCTTTTAAGATACAAAGGTAAGAAAGGCGAGACGTATACCAGCCGCCCACCCAACATTGACGCCATGAAAGATACCTTACATACTGTAGTTTGGTCACTTATTAATCCTTGCACCCATCCCACCGAATTTTGTTCGTTAATTTTAGATCTCAAGATATCTTAACCTTATCCCACCTCAGCTTTACCGAGGTTACATGAAATCGTATTCCCAAGCGCAAACTTATCCGCAGAGTTTCACAAATTTTTAGCGAGTTATTCCCACCCAAAAACCACATATAACATTCAGGCAGAGACTATACCCCCTTGAAACACCTGCCAGCCACCCTAGTAAAACACGTTTCCATATTTCGACAAGCAAATTATTTTCCAACCAACCGAAGCACAGCAGATAAGGAATCAAAACACAAACGAAACTACAAACCGTCCGATGCCAAGACCTGCCACGCCGGTAAAGTCGGATCGAACTGTGAGAGAAGTGTTTCTAGATTCGGCGTTTAAATGCATGTCATTCAGCTCTCAGACGTTATTGGTGGGATTATCATTCGATGTATTGTCGGAAATAGCCGAATAAGGCTCGCGGACAAAAGTGACAGGCGGCTGTGGCTTTTCGCCAAAATAACCATTTTCGAGAAGCTTAAAACAATGACATGCTCGTGTATTGACTATGAAACGCGTGAAACTGACTCGAGTTGTTCCCTTCGGCCGTAATGGCCTTATCGTCCGACCCTTCATGATGATAGGTGCGCTTACTTCGCTTCGCTTTTCTGGATGAAGAGGTTGACCGTGTTTTCAGGAATGCCGTTGATGACGTCTTTTAGAGACATGGATGCAATAAGTTTGCATAATTCTGATGCCTTGATATCCTTGAGGCCCAAAAGATAAGCCGCGGGCCCAGTGACGTGTGATGTTGGCATCGATATGCCTGACTCGAATTTGACACCTCCTATGATCCAGGTACTCTTGATATCGACTCCAGGGGCGAAAACGTCCACAGAAACACTGTATTTGGAGAATGGAGGCTCTTGTATCGTTCTGGGCGGTTGCTCAAATAGTACAGGCCATAGGTTCATTGCTTGGCGAAATGTGAGATGCGTCTGTGCCGTCGTTGCTTGCTGCTGCAACAAGAAAATAGCCCAATTTTACGATACATCGAGTAGCTGGGTTGATAGCTAGTGAAGAAGCAACACTAACAGACATTTTGGCCACAATGCCCTTGGGGCACGTTCGAGCAGCAGCCTCTTCAATGATGAAATCCATGCCCCCGAGAATTTGCGATCTGCGCCGATTTATTTTCAGTAACACTCACATGATGACAAAAGATCAGTAAACTCACGTCTGACCCGCTGTATACTCATTTAGGACCTCGACAGCGAAGAGCTGCGTCTTCTTTGCGACACCATACGTTTTAGACCCAATGGTGACCGCAATTTGAGTCCCATGACCGTTGGCATCCAAGTCAGCATTATCAACAAAAGTTCTGCACTAATCTGGCGCGGCTCTCAAATTCCTTTTCTCTTGTTTTAGCATGTTTCATTTTGCTGCCTTGCATGAACGATAGGGTAAGGTGCTGACAGGATGGTTGACTTCGATACCGGTGTCGAGAACATAAGTGCATGTGCCGTCACCGGCACTTTTGTCATGGTTGCAAGTTGATGATCCTTGCCTGGCGCATTGTTGGAAATGCGGGCTAGACCCGTGGGTGCGTTTTTCTGGGTATGTAGATGCTCCATGCATGGTGGAGACCTTTTTAATGAAATCGGTGTTAGGGTTGTTGAGCCGATCTTTCAGCTTGGACTTTGTAAGGCTAGCTGAGAAGCCATTGGAAAGAGTAGGTGCAGTCGGCACTGGATACACTTTTGGCAACGGTGCTCACGACTGCTTGAAAAGTCGAGTTGGCCTTCGTGACGACCATGTACTTATTCTCGGTCTCTTCAACTCCACTAGGGATGATTAGAGGTGCAACCATGACGGTCAGAGCCAGAGAGAAAACAATAAGGGAATGCATTGCAAGAACGTGTCTCAGCATGTTCTAGGAAAGGCTTGTGCCGCTAAGGGCAATTGGCTGCTCATGCGTCATGGCGATCAGTATTGTAACACATGTCGACAGCTCTGACTGAACACGCGTTTCCGATCCTCAAAAGTATGGAAAGTTTATTGCTGACGTCTTTGGTTGAGAAACGATGGATCAGAGCAAACACTGATACTCAGCGCATTCTATAAACGAATTTCACAAACCTATCCGGACATCTTTGAACTAGAAAGAGCTGTAAACGATATCGAGGTTGAATAATCGTTCAGATTACCCTACGCTACCAAGAAACTTAGATCCGTAGGGATAATAATTCCGGTCCCGCTTATCAGGGCTCTAACACTCGGAGGAGTTATTAAGCCGGCCAGAAAGCCACCAAGTGAACAGAGCTTTTGGAAAATGGAAAGTTTTCATCCCTCCAGGCTTTTTATTGTGCCTTGGCATTTAGATCACACTGAAGCAAAGCTGATGAATCGGTCACACAAATGTAACGAGGCACTGCTTGATGATCTCACGTTAACTCGAGCTAGCGATGTGAGCCAGCCAATTAGACTGCCAATCACCCAAAGTTTAAAATTAAACTTGTGTGAAACTTCGGCCGAGATAACTCCTGATGGTTTTAATCAAGACCTGGAGACTTATCTTATGTTTCTTAATTCCCAAGAATTCATTTGAAGAGGTCGACTCAACTTTGGAGAATAATCAGACTTGTTTTCTGCAGACTCAAAGCTGAAGTCGTACGACAATTCCAAATATGCCGAGGGTCGATTTTACGGCACAGATTTAAGCTTATATTGCAACCTTATCTAGGTATTCTGGCTAAATGCCGCCCTCTCAGGGCTGTCCACAAGAATCCCAAATACGAGGTCAATCTGCATGTCGCTGAGTCTATTGCTTCATTGTCTAAGAAATCCTCAACAACAAATGCAACCTGTCCCAAAGCGGTTAATATAGCCATCGAGCCTCCTAATATTGCGGCTCCGCAGTCCGCAGAAACCTTAACTGCTACCTTGACTGTGTCGAACTACGCGCCATCGACGAGCCAGAAAGGATGGATGCTTGACTTGGCTGCGACCAGGGCTGCGTCAAGCTTTCCGAGGGTGGATTCAACCATATCAATTGGGCTATTGAACTCTGTATTCGCCAAGAGACCGAAATTGACACGAAAGATCCCAAATGAAATTGGCTGGTTATCAATCTGGCTGTAAGCAGAACCGTGGTATTTGGTCCCAGCTGGAAATGCATGCCAATATCTCTATGTTTTAAACCAGCCCCTCACGAAACACCAAGCAAAATTACATCGTTACCTTCGGTTCCTGTATTATTAGAAAGTCTATTGCCAAGTGATGTGATCATCGTTCGATAATTATCGGAAATACAAGTGTTTCGAGACAATATATCCGCCAGTTCCCAGCAGTAAATCTTAGCACTGCAGAATATGCCCCCCAAACAGTCCGTGTATAGTAACCTTGTTAAGAATCGATGAAACATGTGTCGCCTTTGAAGCGAACAAGAACCCACCCAGGTCGGCCCGCTTACACGACCCTGGGCGTTTAAACGTGCCCCCTTCACACAGCCTCCACTTTGTTTTTGATACAGGGGCCGTAGCAGAAACTCTCGCCAGCGAACCTGACATTAAAATATCGATATTTTTTGGATGCGAAAAATGTATATATACTCGAAAGACGTATGATGAGTGAGTTGTTATCTTGTCATCATCAGCTTCAGCTTCTACAGCAAAGTCTTCTCTTCTAGGTCCTGGTGATCGTTTTTTTTCTCTTCTCTTCTCAACTTTACTATTCTTTGTGCCGGCACATTTCTTTTTAACATTATCTTTTGACTGTCAAGATGCATTCCTTCAAGAGCTCTCTCTTCCCTTTCCTTTTTGCTTTGGCTCATGGGCACTCTGTCATTCTCAATGCCCAGGGTCTCGACACTTCCCCTGCTAGTGTAGGATTCCAAGGTAAGCATGGCACTCTGAGAAGTTGCTTGGCTTGAGACTAATAAGATCGTCAGTTGATCCCGAGATCGCCCGCAACTGTATCACTATCAATCCTTGCCAGCAGGACGCCACTATCATTCGTGATGCAGAGATCAATGCCAACATCGTTAACCAGTGTGGCCGCACTGAGTTGTCTGGTAACATTGATGTCGGCGAGAACACTGAGAATGCCCTATCTGCTGGAAAGGTCACTCAGGTTAAGGCTGGTGGTGAGGTCACCGTTACTATTCATCAGGTCAACGCCGATGGTGCTGGCCCATACGTGTGTGATCTCGATGAGAGCAGCAACACCAACACCAACATTCAGGTAAGCCATTCGCAACGACAGCAGTTTAATAGATGACTGACACTGGATATAGAACTTGACCGTCACAAATAACGTTCCTGGAACAAATGGCCTCTCTCAAGTCAAGACACAGGCTTTCAACATCACCGTCAAGATGCCTGATGACCTCAACTGCTTTGGAGGTAAGCATGATCAAGTTCCATCACAGCTCAATAACATCTAACAAGAAATAGCTTCCACCGGTAACATTTGCACCGTACGATGCCGTAACAACGCCCTCGCTGGTCCCTTCGGTGGCTGCTTCGCCGTCCAGCAGGCCGATTCCGACAAGAAGACCAACACTCCCCAGAACATCAAGACTACTCAGCAACTCCAGGCCATCAACGCTCAGGTCCTCCAGAACCAGAAGGACTTCCCTGATTCCGTCAAGGCCAACGAGAACGCTACCAACGACGAGGCTGAACAGAACAAGGCTGCCGTCGACGCTCTACTCGGCAACACTATCGTCACCTCCGCCTTTGCTACTGAGACACCCTCTGTTGTTCTCGGACGACCTCCTGCGGCTACCGAGACGGGTGCTGGAGGTAATGGTAACAACAACGGTGGAAACAACGGCGGCAACGGCAACAACAACGGAGGTAACAATGGAGGTAATAACGGAGGTAATAACGGAGGTAACAACGGAGGTAACAAGGGCGGCAACAAGGGCGGCAATGGCGGTAACGGACAAGGTCAAGGCAACGGCCAAGGTAATGGTAATGGTCAGGGCAACGGACAAGGCAATGGTGGTCAAGGCGGCCAAAACGCTGGCAACAATCAGGGAGGTAACGGCGGTAACCAGGGTGGCCGTGGAAATGGCCAGGGTCGAGGACAGTTCGGTGGCGCCGGTAACTTTGGCGGATTCGGAGGAAACGCCAAGCGAGCTGCTTCTAAGCTTCGATGGGCTAAGCGATTCTTCACTCAAGAAGATACCATCTAATTGATACTTGGATGAGAGTATGAAGGAAGAGAATACTTGGACACTGGGAAGCGGATGATGGGGCAACTGTAGGATGAGGAGAGATAGACAATAAAGATGTACCACAACAGGACGAGATTGGTTGAGAGGAAATTAAAGGAGAATTGTGAGATATGAGAATTAATTGCTTCTCTATTGAAGTCTGTCTTGATGAACCTTTAAAGCAAGACGCCCTGGCTGGCGTGAAAAGTATAACTTTCTGCAACCAAACATCATTGCCTATACTTTCAATGCTGTATTATTGAAAGATTCCATATCATCATCTTCCCAATCAAGTGATTCAAAACATTTCCCAGCAGTTCGTATGGCCAGATGAATTTTCGATTCTGTCTTGCGATTAGAGTTCTTCTTTCTTAAGGGCAGGTATATAGTCTGGTTTTTATGTCGTTATATTAGATGGCAGAACCCATTAGAAAAGATGACTAAGCAGGGGCTTTGATTGTTAAGTGAAACTGAGTAGCATGCGTTATGAGAGTGAGGCTTGGCTAATATGAAGGTTGAGCGAAGTATGAATTGCGAATTGTAAGATATAGAGATGTATGACCATGAGAGGATTAGGTGCGCATGATATATCTGTTACTTCCTGTCTGTCACTCTCAAATATGAACTGATTCACGCACAATACATCCTTGATCACTCTCAAGTATAAACTGAATTATGCAGAATTTACTCTTAATCACTCAAGCATATCGTGAATCATGTACTAAGTTCAATGTGGTGATATAAGCTCTCAGCTACATTAACACTTCATCACTGTTGGCAAGCTCTGTGCTTAACCACATACGGTAGAATTGACTCAACCGATGGGATTCAGTGTATTAACGCCGTGATTGATTCCCTTAACTTTTATGCTGATTCACTACTGTAGTTATGTGTGGATCAAATTGCGATGGCAGTGTGGTATGATGTCTAAGTTCCATTGTGAGCCAGATGTGTTATTTGCAGTTGAGACTCTGTGGCTGAGAGCTTATTCCGGCACATTGAACTTAGTGTTATTTGCAGTTGAGACTTGTGGCTAAGAGCATACATCACCACAGAGAAGTTAGTGCCAATGCAAGAGCAGTGCGTCAGTGCTGATGATAACTCAGTGAGTAGGTGTGTACTTGTGGTGATTCACTCTATACTTGAGAGTGCCTGGATTTACATTTGAGAGTGATTGACAGGAGTTTACAAGTATATCATACACAACGTATCCTGCAATGGTCAAATAAGTTTTCAGTTCTCACGGTTCACATTTCGTTCAACCTTCATATTATTACTGATCATACGCAACTCAATTTCTCTTGACAAGCAGAGCCCCTGTTTGCATCTGTTTCATGATGGGTTCCAACGTCGGACATGATGAGACAATATCTCCTCTATATATCCTCCTCTGGGAGAGAAAGGCTCGGCATAGTGATCAGCAATCGTAGTACTACTGGCCATACGAACTGTTGGATAGTCTGATGACTCCGGATCTTGTCTACAACGAACTGATTTCCTCATCAATAAAGGAGAAGAATGCCACAAAATACCGAGACCTCATCCTGGGCCAACATGGGAGCCGACCAACAGCCTCCTCCAAGACCTATCGCCGCATCTTCGCCATACTCGTCTTACAAAACCGCGTGAGCGACGTTGGAAAGTTTCTGAGGGAGAAGCTTCACGATGGGCTTTTCCCGTTAGATCGTACGGAGGGTCGCGCAATTGCACAGAAATGTCTCGAATCACTGGGCTGGGAAGATGAGGATGTGGACTATTTTCATAGTACAGAATTGAAAGTATAGGTCGGGAAATAATATTACAAATGCCTTCTGTCTGCGACTAATAGTACACGGTATGTCTTTGTGATACATAAACCAGGAGTTATCATACTTCCATTCATGGTTCGGATCAGTAATGTGAACCTAATTCTTGGGTTAACGTGATCTCGATACCTTGGAACAGTATCGTATGACAACCAGCAAAAGATTGAGAATCATGATCGTAACTACATGATGATTCTCGATAATTTGTTTGAGGTTGCTCGCAATACTAGCGAGAATCAAGTCGAAGAATCGCCGTTTACGCCGAGCATGCTGCGCTGGATGCAAAGAAACTCGAGTGTTGAAATTCGCAATGCTCTGTCTGGACTACTCTTGCATCCTCACGTCAGGTCGTTTAAAACACGCGCTATACTGGGCCAGGATAGCCAAGCTGCCATCTTCGACGTTCTCGACACTCGCACTCTTAAAGGTGCCGGCGATGGCATACCAAACGTTATCGGTATCTATCTTCTGCATGGGCGTCAGAAACAAAGGAGTGATGGAAGGGACTTGATCTACATCGGCCAGTCCGCGGATACACCAACGCCACACCTAATGCACTGGGAATCAGATCACGATCAATAACGCATTTCAACTGCATCTCCAAGTGCAAATCGGCACTTAGTCATGGTGTAGACCTTGAGGAGGACGAATCGAGACGTGTCCAATGGGCACATAAGCGTCTCGCAAGTCAAGATTTTGAGGACGCTCGACTGGCTGTTTTATCGGCATTTCCGTCTCCACAGGCAACATTGATCCCGTTACAGCGGATCTGGATTCAGATCCCAAGCAGACCTTGATCATTGACACAAGGATCCGAAATCCCCTTGAGATGGCTCAACATTAGACGTCGACCTTCCGTATCTTGGTTGCCATCATGCGTAAGCACCATGAGTCGGTCTTCAATGGCGAGCTCAACACTGTAACCGATCATGACTTCTGGTCAAACTTGTTCATAGAAGGCTTGGACTCCTCCTGGATGGTAGGCGATACTCACGTCTGGAGAGATGGCTTCGGGTGGGTTTTGCAATATATCAGGACAGGTACTCTGCCTGAGGACGCTGCGATTGCCAGATGTATTCTTCAACTCGCCATGACGAACTTGCTAGCAGAGGAAAAGCATCCGTACAATTACGATACTGGCATTCCGACTTTTGGATTGCTGAATCCAGATTTGAATCCGCTTTGGAGAAGACAACTCCTCTCTGCCAGTAATGATTTACTCAGAGTTGAAAAAGGAGCACGAACCCGCTTGAAAGGTTTCGACATTAACAAGTTTTGCAAGCACTTCGGAATTCTGATTGCTCCGCTTTGGGAAGAGGCATTGTATTCGAACATCGATTCTCAACGCAAGCGTAACGCTGTTGCTGGCGGGAACACAAGCTTTCTGGAGCCAAGCCCGATGCCTGAACCCAGCCAGCTGGAAACTCGATCTTCCTCGTCTATCATGTCTGCAACGTGGCCCATAGATGACCTGGAGTCGATTCAGCTGCGCCAGCCACAGTCCCCGCCTCGATATGGGCAATTGACGATTCAGCGGATTCATAACTGGCACAAATATGAGGGTCTAGTGAGTTGAAAGTGGTAGGCTATTGCGGTGACTTCGCATTTAGAGTGCAAAGCCGGACTACTCAAACTGATATGAACCATTATCAACGGGAGAAGGCGAGGTATTGTAGTAGTCGCGGTGATTGGTAGTCGTATGTGGTGAGACATCTTGGTAGTGAAATACACAGCTCATTTTTTCAAAAGAAAACCACGGCCTAGAAGTAGAGTCCATTCTTTAGGTGGAAGTTTGGGAGGAAGCAAATCCAAGCAAGCTTTTCTGTAACCTTTTCAAGGTGGTTAAACATGTCTTATGTTGGGGATCTCGCTTGCCTCACGTAGGTAGCAAGGGTTTTGCAAAATAGGAGGGACCGAATAAAAATAAATTATTTCTCTAAAAAGAAAATGTTAATCTATTCCTTTTTAAATTTATCTTCCTTGACTATATTGGTAGCGCAATTTTACAGTCGCTCTTATTTTGCATACCCCTTGGCTGGGTAGGTACCTGGGAATCCCGACTTTCAGTACTACCTACCTGCCCGAAGGGGCGTCTAAGCAATCCGCTAGATCGTAAACGTACATATAACACTGAAATCAAGTTTTAGAGGAACTAAGAACCCTATATGGTATAGTGTAGGTAGGCATTTGCTCTATGTATAGTACTCTTTCTTACCTGTGAATAACGGGGTCATGTTTGATGAATGGCCGCCCCGCTACTGACGCATCCAATCGGGTCTACTCTTGTTACTCCATACTCACTTTTCCAATCGTTACGTAGGTACCGATCTCGGAGAACCCTGCTTTGCAACGTCATTGGAGGGGTCGCACAGGCTGACTAACACCTCCACATTTATTGACTCAATTACTCCGTAACCGCGGGGAAAATTTGTACACAAAAACTCTTCCCAACACCATCACCACGAAACGTAACAATTTCAGCGCAAAGTCTACGATTTATCTGCCAATTACCCATTTTGTCTTTTTCATAACGGTCAACTGAACCCCGAAAGGCCCATAATGTGCGGCACTTGCGATAGTGACAAGAATGGAGGGGCCCCCGCGGCTGCCGCCAACCCTCCCTCCCAGTCCACCGCGAACGGAGTTTATCCTGCCCAAGGACAACCCAAGAGCTCTCCATACCAGTCCGTTCAGGACTACATCTCGAATGTCAACAGTTTCAAGATCATTGAGAGTACGCTTCGTGAGGGCGAGCAGTTTGCCAACGCCTTCTTCGACACCGAGACCAAGCTCAAGATTGCCAAGGCCCTGGGTACGCAAATCGGTCCGGACAAAGAACAGTGGATTACTGACAAGCTATAGACAACTTCGGAGTTGACTATATTGAGGTTACGTCCCCGGTTTCGTCGCCGCAATCGTATGAAGACTGCAAACGGATCTGCCAGCTTGGATTGAAGGTTGGTGCTGATACCATTTCTCTTGCCGGATTTGGTGTCGATACTAATTATCTCTTAGGCCAAGGTCTTGACGCATGTCCGATGTAACAGTACGTCCCTCGATTTTTACGACCCCACTCCGGATTACCTCAACTTGTTCGATTTTGCTTGTGGACACCTCTTGTCATATCGATGCTTTCGTAACACTGTTCCGAGTCTTGGAAGAGTTTAATGCAGCAACGAGACCTCGATCAGATCTCTTTCAGCAAAAACAGACTCGAAAGTATATACAGGCAGAGTTGAAAAGCTTGCGGTATTCTGGTAGTTGGACGAGCCCACCCAACTTCCC
>JABSSZ010001027.1:0-17017 GCA_013755755.1 Fusarium sp. NRRL 25184
TTAGGTATTACTTTATATATTATTATAAGGTATCTTGACTTTTTAATAATATAACCACAGGATAACAGATAACGACCATCAAGTTCATTTATTCATGGTACTGTTACATAACTGGACTCGGGCTGTAAATGCCACTTCAACACATTCCTTCTCGCCATGTCGCAATCTTAAGGGCTGCAGAAATAGTACAGACCAGGATTCCCATGATTGCGGATCGAAACTTTCTTTCAGTAAAAGCCATTCCGTGCTGGCAACTGCAGTATACGAACAGTTAACAGCCAGCATAGAAATAACACTGTTTTGCTGTATTATGCAATCTCAGCCTAAGACTCCGGTGTTGGCCCACTGACCGATAGCAGTTTGCCATGGAGTAATTGAAGCACCTAGAGCCTTGAGTTCATTTTCAACATCTTCCTCAATTTGAACGGCTTGTTTGTTCTTGGTGTCGTAAGTAGAGTGAGCACCTTGAAGAAGAGTGACTCGAAAACCAGCTTCCAGAGCCCCCTTGCAAGTTTCCAGCACACAGCACTCGCTCTGTATGCCAAACGCAACAATGTGTTGAATGCCCTTCGACCTGAGGAGACCAGCTAAGTCTGGATTTGACTTGAACGTATCTCCTAGGTACAGTTAGCAATGAATAATGAATAATGAATAAATGTGCAACAATCTCACGTTGATTCTTTGACACCAGTAATTCTCTTGTATTGTTTGGGTCGTTTTCGAAGACCAACTCCCATGGTTTGCTACCCTTTACAAGAGGACCACTCTCAGGCGATTCTCCATGCTGAACAAAAACTATGATGGGTTTCGGATCGGCAGCAATACCTCTTGCAACCTCAAGTATTTGTTCTCCGGCATCGCGTATTCGCTCAGCCTGAGGAATTTCGGTCTTATCATCGGATGCCAGATCTTTCTGGATGTCAATAACAAAAAGGGCGCTCACAGGGACTGACATGTTCTCATTCGATCTGATTCAAGTGTGGTAAAACAAACTACTACAAACAAAGCTGGGTCATAAGGTTCTTAACAAGTCATAGGATACCTTGCGAATGATTCACGAAAGAAAAGGACTAAGCCAAAACAAGGCACGCTTCAATTTCGTCAGGCTAAGTGCTCCACACAAGAGCAACGAGGATGTATCACTATGATGAAATCTATGTTTATGAACATTGGCGAGAGAATATGCATGCTCGATACTTTATCTTTGTTTAGTATACAATAGATGATAGCCAAGGCGCCTCGAATTGCTCCGACAAGACTATTGACTACATGCTATAGGGTATGAAGCAGTTTGACATTCAGTAATTGAAAAGTCAAAATGCCTATGCAGCAACGCGTAAAGTAAAGCCCAAAGCCATAAAGCAAGATAACAAGATAAGATGTTTGTGTTTCAACATAACACAATATAAGGCGTCATACACTACGCCAAAAAAAAACACAATAACCTTAATGTTAAGTCTCAGCAGATCACGCAGCTGCTGCCTTGAACCGACATTCAGTAATGTCTCTTACAGGAGCATCCTTCGAGGATCCTCAATGTACTCCTTCACCTTGACAAGGAATTGCACAGCCTCCCGGCCGTCCAGCAGACGGTGGTCGTAAGTAAGAGCAAGGTACATCATGGGTCGAATCTCGATCTTGCCGTTAACGGCAACGGGGCGCTCCTTGATAGCGTGGAGGCCAAGAACAGCACTCTGGGGGAGGTTGATGATGGGGGTACCCATGAGAGAGCCGAAAACACCACCGTTGCTGATGGTGAAGGTGCCACCAGCCATATCCTCGATAGTGAGCTTATTATCGCGAGCCTATGAACACATGGTCAGCCATCAATCTACTTGTGAGCGTGCCACAATTGCAACCAACCTTCTTGCCCATATCGGCAATCGATTGCTCAATGCCAATCATGTCCATAGACTCGACATTTCGGACGACAGGGGTAACAAGGCCCTTCTCGGTAGCGACAGCCACGCTGATATCGACGTAGTCGCGGTAGACGATGGTGTCACCGCCGTTGGGTCCCTCAATGGAGGCGTTGACGGCAGGGAGATCGCGCATAGCAAGAACGCAGGCTCGAGAGAAAGCACTCATGAAACCAAGCTTTACGCCAGTCTTCTTGAGAACGTCCTCCTTGTAGAGCTTGCGGAACTCCATGATATTGGACATGTCGACCTCGTTGAAGGTGGTCAGGGAAGCAGCGGTGTTTTGGGACTGCTTGAGACGCTCGGCAATTCGGAGACGCATACGGTTCATCTTGACCTAATAGACAGTTAGTATTCGAGAACTGTGCTCAAAAACAAATGCATCATGGCATGTAGTAGCAACTTACGCGGCGCTCTTCTCGGTTGCCCATGGAAGGACCGCTGGAAGCGGCAGACTGGAGCTTGGAGTCCTTCTTCTCGGGCTGTCGGGGAGGCTCGGGCTTGCTGGGAGCAGGAGCAGACTCCTTCTTGGGCTCAGGGGCGGATTCCTGCTTGGGCTCAGATTTTGATTCGGATTTTGATTCAGACTCGGACTTCTGGGGCTGCTCCTTGGACTCCTCCTTGGGGGCCTCCTTCTTGTCACCGGATGGTGCGCCCCCAAGCTCAATTCGAACAAGGTCTTGTCCGACAGTAACTGTATCCTCCTCAGCAACAAGGAACTCCTTGATGGTACCAGACTCGGTAGCGTTGACAGCAACGTCAATCTGGTGACAATGTTTTAGTAAGGCTGTCCTGGTGACAGTTTTCAGTATTGCTATGACGGCATGCATACCTTGTCGGTCTCGATGGTAGCAATCTCCTCGTCCTGCTCGACATAATCGCCAATGCTCTTGGAAAACTGCTTGAGAGTACCCTCGGAAATGGACTCGGCCATCTGGGGAACCTTGATGACAGAATCGGCGTAGGTGCGAACGGTCTGCATCATGGAGGGAAGCATGACGAGAGGGTGCGAACGGGGCCTCAGCGCCCTGGTGGCGGGCACCATACGGGCGGCGGTAGCTATACTTCTTGAGAGCATTTTGAAGGACTGTGAGAGGGATGTCGGGGAGAGGAGAGGATGCGACGGGGGGAGATATTTAGAAGGCAGGTCAGGAGGGAAAAACGAAACCAAATGAGACAAGCTCGGACAATGATTCGCGATGTTCCACTCACAAACAAGTATCGGCAAGCTTTGGGGAAGCAGAAAAAAAAAGCCAGTTAACGAACCTTCTGCGTCAGTGTTGAGGTACACCGAGGTTCCCAAGAGGGTGTAGCGCAGCCATAAATTACCCAGGAGGTACATGTCCGGCATAACAGGAGGTTTCCATTAGTTCCGTCAGATGCTGATTGGCTTGAATCAACGATTCCAATACCTGATGCCCGACGGCTTAGCCGAGCAGCCAACGGCATCCGAATTCACCCGCTATAACTATAAATATACCCATTATGTTTAACATGGGTTCTAGTAAGCTGAGAGTTGAAAGTTTTCATATTAGCATAGCCAAATGCCCTGCGTGCCCTTTTCTTGCCCTCCAACATCCACTCTATATCAGCCAGCTCAGCATACATCTCGTTCAGTGCGCTGCCAGTAAGACTCCAGCAGACTACTCATGTAAATCTCATATCGGCTCAAATGGCCGGATTCGCTGAGTACTTGTCGTTGCTCCCACTGTTGTCTATAGCTGCTGGATTCGAGATTCCATGACCTCGGTTGCGTCTCATGCCTTCATATAATGCCGAGTAGACACAATACTCAGCTCAACTAGTCGTTTACCGGATACACCACTGCAATTGAAGTTCGTTGGTATCTCGGATTCGAGTGCTCAATGACAGTACCAGATTCCTTACTACGACGCACTCAGTCAGTGATTGCTGAAATGTATAAGTCATATTTTTGAGCCAAGGTACTGCGAGTGTGGCTCAACATGCGATATGTGGCGCGGCTTCTCCCCAGTTTCAGCTCAAAGCTACCTCGTTCTGGCAGCTTAAGAGCAACCAATGGGATGTCGCATAAAACTAATTCAGATCTTGGTCCATGCACTTCAATTGCTGTTGTACCAGACTGTGTCTAGCACCATTTGAATAGCTCATGTTGATATCAGCAACAAGGAATTTTGGACTTACTCGAGGGATACCAATTCTCACTCGCTTCCATTCTTTTGGGACAGCTTTTTCAATACCAACGACATAGTAGCTGAGCTTGATTTTTTCTTCTTTCTAATTTACTTGTCAGTTGCTAGAACTTCCTTGTCATATACATGTTAAAATCAGTAACCATTATCGAAATATCAAGATCGAGCCGCTAGCTTAGCTCTATCTAGTTTCCAAGTAAGTATGCCATTATATTTAACTCATAGAAGCCATAATAAGACCGTTCAGCTTGTTCAAGAAGACTGTGCCGAACCAGTAATGTATGGAAACGATATTATTTCGAGGTACAGGGTAGGCCAGTCTGACCGGCTATTCATCGGAACGAGGCAACAAGGCACCAAATCTTCGCCGTCATTGTCGACATTCTTCGTGGTATCCCAACCTCGACCGAGACGGCCAGCATAACAACGAAACCCTCCAGCGAACGCCAGACGGCAGATATCCCCGCGAAACCCGACCAATTGCCCGATAGCGAGGAGCCTTTCTCGACTGGGCCCGGTCACGCGTACTCTTACTACCTCACAAACCATGTCGACGCGACGAGCTGCCTTGTCAGTAACCTTTACCTCCTCCCGAACCGCCGGCCCAGCGATTGCCGATTTATCGAGCTCCGTGCGCTGACTGTCATCATATCCAGATCCCTCTACCGCCGCTCATTGAAGCTGGCGCTAGATTGGGCCGTTCATCGACACCTGTGGCGTGGCCAGGCTATGTATATTCGCTCACTATTCGAGGCCAACCGCAATGTCACCGATCCCCGGCATCAAAGGGTTTGTCACCAATTGGCGACAGGAAGATGATCTCGGCGCTGATTCCGATGCACAGGCTCTATTGACCGAGACCGAGAAGCTGCTAGAGAGCTGGAAGCACCCCGACCCTTATACTCCCCCGACAGCCCCTGGAGGTTTGTCCTGCCCGCATACAGCAAGAGTCGTCATGTGCAGAATGCTAATGAAACCGCCGCAGGTTCCAAGTACGAGCGAAACCTCCCGTCGCCTGTTCTCGACCGTGAGTACCTACCCGGTGGCACCCAGCCATGGATAATCTGGAAACTGATATGTGAACAGCCCCCCCACACCCTGTCAACCGACACTAAAAACTCGACTGGATTATTTGGGCTGTACGAGAGGATATATGTACATAGAAGAGGATACGGATGGGCTCACGGAGAGGGCTGTAGCATGAATCAAATGAATTTGGTCATTTAAAGTACCATATCAGTGCAAACGAGGTTGAGATACAACCACAAGAATCAGCATTTACCGACACTCTACGAGCGTCAGGAATCTTATCGATAGTGCATGTTAGAAAGCTAATCACCACAAGCAAATGCTTATGTTGAAGGTGATAGTTGAATGCGGATCACAAGGGAATGGGCAGTTGCAACCAGCCGACTTGCCAAGTTCAGGGCAACGAGAGCAAGGCATAGCCAAGCAAGATGTTGGTAATATCAAGTGGAGAAAACCTTCACAGCTGGGACAAGAGGCGATGGTGTTGATCTTTGAAGTATTCTTATTTCATGACCATAGCCGTGGGGGATTATTGTACAACCCTAACGCGCGAATAAACTGATGAAAAACAACCGTATGAACCCTTAAACCGTGACCCCTTTGTCATGACAACCCAAACAACCAGCCATCGCATGGAAAAACAAGAACCGAATGAACCATTTACAGCTCCTGGCTAGCGTTCTTGCCAGTCTTACCCGTCTTCTTAGGCAGAAGGTCTGGAGAGATGTTAGTGATGATGCAAAATGATGATGCAAAGCGGAGAACGTACTCTGGTGGATGTTGGGGAGG
This sequence comes from Fusarium sp. NRRL 25184, assembly GCA_013755755.1. Taxonomy (NCBI): domain Eukaryota; kingdom Fungi; phylum Ascomycota; class Sordariomycetes; order Hypocreales; family Nectriaceae; genus Fusarium; species Fusarium sp. NRRL 25184. The sequence continues at coordinate 5,909 of JABSSZ010001027.1, forward strand.
ACACCACCCTGTGCGATGGTGACGTGACCCAGGAGCTTGTTCAACTCCTCATCGTTTCGGATGGCGAGCTGAAGATGACGGGGAATGATACGGGTCTTCTTGTTGTCACGGGCAGCGTTACCAGCCAGCTCGAGGATTTCGGCAGCAAGGTACTCGAGAACAGCAGCGAGGTAGACGGGAGCACCGGCACCGACACGCTGAGCGTAGTTGCCCTTTCGGAGAAGACGGTGGACACGACCAACAGGGAACGCGAGACCAGCCTTGGAAGATCGCCTGGGGAGTTGTGTTAGCTTGAGATCAAGTAAAGTGAAAGACGCGATCGAAAAGGCGCGTTAAAGTAGGCAAGACTTACGATTGCGCGTTCTTGGAACCAGAGGCCTTGCCGCCAGACTTTCCGCCGCCAGTCATTTTGAAGGTTGGGTGGTTTGGGGTGGTAGATTGAAAAGATGAGATTGAGGAGTCTGAAAGACTATGTTGAGATGGATGGAAATGTCGAAGAGAGTGGTTGTGATGACAATTGGTTGATGAGAAGTGGAAGAGATAACGCTGGCGGGGGACGTAGAGATTAAGTACTTTTCGCGCGTCGGGAGCTCTGATCCCAGATCACTCACTTGCAGCTGGCAACGCGATTTGGGGCTAGCCGCATTTGGCGAAATTGGGAAACCAAGCTCCTCGACGCATTAAAAAATAAAATCGGGCACCCTTGGTGCGCCTGCAACACTTGTTACTGGTCAGTGGCCCACGGTCCACTAAAATGGCCCCCGGCGAAATAATAAAACCGATTTTCCAGGCCCCCGCGCCCATGTCAAGTCTGAGGTGATCTCTCCAACCAAGATCACTTGCGCGTTATTCTGCTTTCTCCTCTCACCTTGCCCGCACCACAAGATTTTTCGTCCTCCATTTTCATTTTTCCTCCTGTCTTCATTTTTTGCTGTGCGCAGAGCGATTTGATGATTGGATGACACGTTGGACACTTACAATCAGTCGCAGTCACTGCAGTTTTCCGATACCTTGGGCCTCCCACGTTTGTCACCTTTTGCTAGGTCCAGCTCATCTCGTTTGAACTGGTCCGGTTGCTCTGTTGCTCGGTCGCGCTCCCATTTGTGTGGTTTTTTTTGTTGGTTTTTTTTTTTGGACTTGATTCCTCCACCTGGTCTGTTCGAAGTTGTTGTTCGAACTTGGTTTGATCTTTGACCTTTTTCTTTGACACATTTTGGTCTGATATTATTTTGCTTTTGTGAGGTTTGATCCATCTTGGTCATACCGAGGCATATTTTGTATTTTTTCCACTTTGATTTGACCCATATACACCTTTCAAAGGTGTATACAACGTCAAAAAAAAATCTTTTTTTAGTACTTCGTGATAGATTTAAGCCTCAATTTGACTCCATGAACCCCAGATTCAGGTACTGTGACGTATATTGCATGTGTGAATGGTCCACAAATCAAATCCCCGGCTTTTCGTTATCAGATCTCTTCAAGATCGGTCAGGAACCGGTCACGACGGAGCCAATAGCCCTATAGATCTCCGTCTCGGGACTCGAACGGATGCAGATGTGGAGAGAAGCCGGGACGGCATCCTCAGGATTCACGACGACCGACACCGAATGGCGATGCGTTGCGGCCGTGACGGGCCACAGTCCGGAGCCTTCCTTCATGACGGAACGGACGCGTAGGCAGGGATGCTCGAACCGATCTGGGCTGGATCTGGACTGTATGTAGCTCAATTTACATAAAATTTACACTCATTACGGTTCTCCAAGGCTGTCACGTCAAAAACCAGGCATATCTGGAGTTATCACGACATTTTAAACGGGTCTACGAGATGGACATGATGGATTCAAGTAACATGTTTTGGATGAAAGTATCTATACTGTGAGTAGAAGTGATATGTAAAAGGAAAGAAGTCAAAGAGCAAGAGAAGAATGACCCGGGCTGAGACGCGGGAGCTGGGAGGTGCATGAAAGAGGACGAGGGAAGCAAAGAGACCACGACGCGAAAATGAAAATGGGAATGGAAATGGAAATGGATGCTACCATCAAACGATGACGGAAAGGATGCTGTGGGGGGCCAACTTTGTAAAGCTTACAATGTGATTGCGAGTGCGTAGAGCCAATCAAAAAAAAGAACCGTCACCCAATTTTTATTTCACCAACAGCAACAGAAAAGAGGGGCTGGCCTGGCAGGTCCCCTCCCAAGATCACCTCCACCAGCCGCTAAGCAGGCCCGCGCAATTGAAGCAAGCACGCGTGCGCACGCCCCCCAGGCAATCAGTAACCCGCTAACACCGACAACGCGCCAGCTACAAAAACCCAACCCACTCCCCAATCTTCTCTTCTCGCCATCAACTTCCCATCTACAACAGCATCTTCTCGCCTCACACCAACTTACTCAACGCACGAGTTCTTACTCAATCGACACAACTAACCCACACACTTTTTCCAACCTCTTTTTCATCTTTCGAAATGGCTCCCAAGGCTGCTGACAAGAAGCCCGCCTCCAAGGCTCCCGCTACTGCCTCCAAGGCTCCTGAGAAGAAGGATGCCGGCAAGAAGACCGCTGCCTCTGGCGACAAGAAGAAGCGCTCCAAGACCCGCAAGGAGACCTACTCTTCTTACATCTACAAGGGTAAGTTCCAGTACCCATCTCAATCGCGCCTGGTCGCGTCTTGTTTTGGTAACGCGTTTACTGACTTGCATCTCCAGTCCTCAAGCAGGTCCACCCCGACACTGGTATCTCCAACCGTGCCATGTCCATCCTGAACTCTTTTGTCAACGGTATGTCGCTTCATCTGCTTCTCCAGTCTAGCTTTACCTAACTTCTGGTCCAGACATCTTCGAGCGCGTCGCTTCTGAGGCTTCCAAGCTTGCCGCCTACAACAAGAAGTCCACCATCTCTTCCCGAGAGATCCAGACCTCTGTCCGCCTCATCCTCCCCGGTGAGCTTGCCAAGCACGCCGTCTCTGAGGGTACCAAGGCCGTCACCAAGTACTCTTCCTCGACGAAATAAGTGCTTTGATGGCTTGGTTTGTTTTGGGCATTTGGTTTTTCACGCGTGGCATCAGGGTGTCATGAGTCTGAGGTTTCACGGGGATCCAGCCCTGTTTTAGGGGCCTCATAATGCGTTACGGATGGTTTTGTTTTATTTCCTGGGGGCAATGTCTTCACACACGGGCAACGGGGTTCGCGGTTGTACAATAAACATCGAGAATAGGGTCTCGATCAAATGAATTCGTGCACATAAGCTTTGTGTCCCATCCTTTTACTGTTACATGTGTGTGTCAGGTGTGACTCGTTTCTAATCTCTACAGTGAATTGCATTCCTCCAACTTCTTGAAGTGCCACGGTGAACCTATGACCAACTTCTATCCCAGTCCAGCTTTTGAGCGCTTCATTGTATGAGTAACAGGTTGCATGATGCCTTTGTTGTTCGAGGCTCCAAGCGCGGTTCCCATGCTCCAGCCCATCTTCTCCAGCATCGCTCTTCCACGATTCTCAATGCCCAATTCTGGCGCTGAAGCACCAACCACCTCACCGTCTTGATATGTAGCGGCCGCGACGGAAGTGCCACCACGAGCAGGCGGCAAGCGATTCCCTTTCTTGCCCTTCTTATCCGACCGAGGAAGATACTTACGATTGACGCGCTTGAGAGCTTGATCGAATGTTGCTGGGACGTAAGGAGGCGTACGCTTCGTTCGATGAAGTGTCGGTCTTCGTTGGTCGGCTTTTCCTATCGACTTGGACTTGAGTTTGAATTTACTCGCCAGCTCGTGGATCATCTTGCGCGCATTGTTATCCATTGGGGGGAAATTAAGTCTGTAACTAGTCAGTTAAAAGTCACAAGTAACTTAATGAGAACTCACTGTTCGTCAGAGCCCATGAGGAATGTTTGTAGCTCATCTGCGACTTGGTCCATATTCATTCCATCTGGATATTTGACCCGCAGATCGTCAGGGTCTTTTTTGCCTAGCATGCCGAGTGAACGCATTTCCTCTCGCTGTCTCTTTCGCTCGGATTTCTTGAGACGATCACTATTCCAGCTGGCTTGGAGAGATGCTTCCAGTTCGGTATCGGACATATTGAAGCTGATCTGAGCACGAGCTCCCTTGCCTTTACGCCCACGCAGGCTGGGTCGATCCCAATCCATCAAATCAAAATCATGGTCAAATTCCTGGCGCTGTTTCGTCCTCTTGCCAGTGTCGTCATCGTCCAAGTCGGAGTCGCTCGAAGAGTCTCCGAAATGTACATCCTCCAAACCCAGATCTTGACCAAGTTGTTGGCCGGCGATCAGTCTTGCGAGTGTCTCGTCATCGATCTCGCTAGGGACCTCATCTTCGTTGGTCGCTTCAGCATCGTCTGTGTCATCATCCGTGTCATCTCCTGCAGCGTTGGCTGACTCGGATACGCCACTATCGTCCGAGTGTCTTCCACCTTCGAGTAATTCCTTGAAGTAATCATCAACTTCGGTGTTTTCCCTGAGGTTGGCGATGTAATCGGCGAGAATGGCATCCTCCTCGTCATCAAATTTGGTTTTCGCGTTGCGTTTCTCTCGGTTCTTCTGTTTTTTTTCCTTCTTGGATGGGTTTTTGCTACGGACTGGTTCCAATTGCAGTTCGGGAGCTGGTGATTGTGCTGAATGTGTCGGCTCAGCGATGATGGCCTGCTCGACGACACGGATTTCAGTCTGCATCTGCGCCATGTCGATATCAGGCACAGATTGAACGTTTCTCTGCGCGCCTCGGCCCTTGAAGAGAAGCACTTCCTCGCTGGAGGTACTGCTCCTTGATGACGGTCTATCCGGTATCTCCACTGGAGGTATATTCTTTTTCTTTTGCAAATGGTCTCCTGTAAGGTCAAAGAAGAATGGTACTTCCTGTGGTGTGTTTTCTTCGGGTACAGTCTCGGCTTGGATGGCTTCCTCGAGGTCATCGGGGCCTATGAACCCAACTTCGCCGGTCGATTCTTCAAGGCTTTGTTCGTCGAGGTGGTCATCTTCAACTTGCTCTTTCTTTTCGTGCACTTCTTCCTCTTCAGCCATTGCTTCTAGTTCCTCGTCGGCTGGGTCAACAATCGCATCCAGGAGCTTCAACGGTTCGCTGGGTCCAGCGCTGACGAAAGTGACCGGTCGCAGTCGTAGGCTGGAATTGCCCCATGTAGAATGGTCATGTTGTGACGTCTGGCGAGCTTCGTCGGCAAGTGTGAATCCAGCTGGAATACATCAGGTCAGCGTCCAGGGCACCTCAGCATGTGCGCACTACGCCTCGAGGTGATTCGTACCGGTTTCTTCTCTAGCAAAATTGACTCGGGGTGGCGTTGATGAATAGCTCCCACCTCCACGAAAAGCTCCCCTGGCCCCTCGTCCTCCCCTGGCGTTCTTTGCGCCACGGAAAGCGGGAGCTCCCCTCTTATTTTTGGCCATGGCAAGATCAGGGAGAGGTGGCCTTCATGGTGAGAGTCCAGTGTGGCTACCCGATTGAGTTTTATAGTGGTTGGGCACCATAAAAAACAATGCTGTTTTTTTCAGGTGAGAGAAAGGTGTCACAGATCTTTGTTGATGGCAAAGAAAACGAGTCACCCCGCGGTGGACTTTACGTTGCCGCTGGTCTATTGATTGGCTCGGAATATATGGTGGAGCCCTGTGTCCTATCGATAAGTGTCATTGAAAGAACCTAAGCCGCGATGCATGATACGGGCGGGAGGCGGTATTGTTTGGCGGGTCCACTTGGGCGTTTGCGGAAAAGCTTACGGGCAGGCACCTAGGGTGCGGCCAGGCAGTTGCGGTACGTACCGATGAATCGAGTCACCTATTTTTGGGTATAGGGTGGGAACATGAAGCAATATCGAGAACTGGACGTCTGCGATTTTCACCCGGAAGTACATATAAAATAAGCTATTGAATATATGAGCATATATTCTCTTGTGTCTTGGGTGTCTTGAGGTTATATTTTATGCTTATCGAAGTGCCTATGCGTTGTAAACTGACATCGTCGTGTTTTACTCCTTATTTCAGTGAACCCAGAAGATCAATCATTGTATGATAGGTCGACTTTCCTGCGAAACACATGCACAAACCGACATCGATAAGAAGAGATGAGGGGATGGAAAAACGCGTATGTATACGTGTAAACAGAATATACAAGTACAGAAGCACAAAAAACCCCAGCATTTCCATCATCTACAGGCCATATGAACTCAACTCAAGCAATTCAACAGATATCGAGTCTGACGTCGAGATCGTGTCACGGGTGGCCCGTGCATCAGATCCCCTATCGCGTGCGTTGATACCAAGTACTACCTACTAGGTACCTACAGCCAGTATTAGCTCCACTGGAACCGAAGTCTACATTAGGCGCTTCTCACGGGCTGGCCTCCGGGTGCGAGTCACAAGCTACTGGGTTGTCTCTTCCCCGCCGTCCGCCGCCGCCGCCAGCTGACTCCCCACTGCCAGGCTAAGGCTTTGGCAGAGCTCACCCATAGCCCATCTGCCCGTTTCCTGTCTGCTGCCTTCTATCCCACCAGAAGCCTCATGTTGCCTCCTTGTCGAGGCACTTCTCTTACATACTTTACTGTATCTCGTTCATAAGTTCCTCTGCTTCTATAACGAACGAGCAACAGATGAAAGCTTGAGATCCATGTCTATTAACATGGAGAACGCCATGGCCAATGTCGACCTAGGACGTTATCGACGGATCGTGCAGATGTTTTGGGATCCAGAACCTACCAACGATGTTGCCCACGATCACCCAGTCTGGTGTCTTGGACGCTCTTACAAGCTAAGCGACAAGAAAAACACAAAGTCCGATGAACACAATCCCCAGACGCCGCCCCCAGCACCAAAGTCGGACACCGAAGATCTGGATACAGCTCGATCGCCCAACATACCGACAAATGCCCCAGAAACCCCACCAGAATCAATATCAAGCAGCTTCTCATCATCACTGGCATATGACGATCAGTCGAATGACGGTGGATGGCCATCTGGTTTCATAAACGATTTTGAATCAAGGATATGGATGACTTACAGATCCGAGTTCGAACCCATTCCTCGTTCCACGAACCCCCAGGCCACATCTTCCTTGTCACTGTCCATGAGACTCAAGAGCCAACTAGGGGATCAGAGCCCATTCTCATCAGACAGCGGATGGGGATGCATGATCCGGTCTGGTCAAAGTTTACTTGCAAACACCATTGCACTCGTTCGCCTCGGGAGAGGTAAGTCAAAGTCCCGCCACACTAGACTATATCACATGCCTAACATTGTACAGACTGGCGTCAGGGACAATCACTAGAAGAAGAATGTCGAATCCTCAAAGATTTCGCCGATGATCCACGAGCTCCATACTCAATCCACAGTTTTGTCCGACATGGTGCCAGCGCGTGTGGCAAGTATCCAGGTGAATGGTTTGGTCCATCAGCAACAGCCCGCTGTATCCAGTACGTCGAAGTTCTCACCACCGCCACACACGATATCCGTACTAACATGCAACGCGAAGAGCATTGGCGAACTCACACGAGCCCTCAATCAGGGTATACTCCACTGGCGATGGGCCTGATGTCTACGAAGATGACTTTATGAAAATTGCGAATCCAACCGGCGAAGCCTTCCACCCCACGCTTGTATTGGTAGGAACTCGGCTGGGATTAGATAAGATTACTCCCGTCTACTGGGAAGCTTTGATTGCAGCTCTTCAGATGCCGCAATCCGTCGGTATCGCAGGGTGAGTGCTGCATGCTACTCTTCGTACATTCATAGTACTGACCATGCGCAGAGGCCGTCCGTCCTCATCCCACTACTTCATAGGCTCGCAAGGTTCCTTCCTATTCTACCTTGATCCTCATCATACAAGGCCCGCCCTCCCCTACCACGAGAACCCGATGGAGTACACCAGTGAAGAGGTAGAATCGTGTCATACTGCTCGACTGCGCCGCATCCATGTCCGCGAGATGGATCCTAGTATGCTGATAGGGTTTCTGATTCGAAGCGAGGAGGACTGGCAGGACTGGAAGCGTAGCGTGAAGCACGTTCAGGGCAAGTCGATTATCCATGTAGCGCAGCAAAACGCAGTCCACGGAGGCTCAAGCGAGGGCCGCGAAGGCGCAATTGACGAAGTTGAGACGCTAAGTGACGATGATACGGATACCATTCAGGAGGTCTAGATTGGTTATTGGGCCCGGCGTTTTTTCTTTTTGGCTGTATGTTCCTGCGCCCCGTTAGGATTGGCAGGACAGGACCAGGCGTTCGTTACGTCGGGATAGACATTGAATTTGATTTGAATGACACTCTTTATCACCATTTTGTCGTTCCAGGCTGCGTGATACAACGCGTTCTCCACGCGCCGCCTGTCGTCTGATGTTGTCTGCCGAGTGGTGATATGGCCGAATGCGATATGCATCCCGTATGCGTTAGACCCTTAATCACCTCTTCTTCTTCTTACCTCCACCAGTCACGGATTTTAGTTCCGCATGTCCTTCCTCTCGAATATGGACGAACAACTTGGTTCTAGAAGCGAAAGTCTCACCACAAACTCCGCACCGTGTCTATGAATTGTTGTCAGCTTGTATCGGAAGGATGACCGTCAATCAACATACTTCTTCTTCTTTCTGCGACTCTGCAGCCGCAGCTTTCTTGGCGCGCTTCGCCTTGGCCTTGCCGACCTTCTTGCCCTGCGCAGGCTCATCAACAGACAGATCCTGCACTGATGCTGATAGTTCGTCGTCTTCGTTAGTAACATTGCCAGCCGTTTTGAGTTTGCTGGCTGAAGCTATTCTCTCCTCGACAACATCCCTGGGTGCGTAGTCGGTGTCGTCTGATGCGTCTGCAGACTCAGCAGGTGTCGCGGCAAGAGACGACTTCGCTGGAGAAGATGATATAGTTTCACCTTGAGTCGATCCTAACGACTCCTCTTTAACATTGTCTTTCTGTGCTGCAACAACTTTTTGCTTGTTCGCATTTGCCTCATGTGGTGATGACACCTCATCAAGCTCTAGCTCGGTACCTTCGCGCTTCATTTGCCGACGCAGTTGTTGAACGGCTTTGATGTGCTTCTTGCTCTTCTCGTGCGCCTCAAGCTGCTTCTCGCTCTTGAACGACTTGTTGCATACGACGCACTCCAGAATCTCAACCTCTGATTCCTCTTCAGATTCTGAAAAACCCCCCTCTGCGCCATTGTCGTCGGATCGAGCCTGGGCCCATTTGGGAACCTCGAATGATGCCATGCGCTCCTGGTTCGCAGCACGCGATCGAGCGGCCTGGGCCGCAGCAGCATTTCGAAGGGAAGCCTGGCGCTCGTCTTGGGTCTGCGAATTGGGTAGGTATCTGGGGTCTCGTTTGCGCACGAAGCCGACGAGGAAGTTGACAGCATCATTGAACTCGCGAATGGCGTCCTCCCGCATCTTCTTGTTCTCCTTCTCCATCAAACGGCGGACACGACGGTCGGGGGCATCGGAAAGTCGATATTTATCCTTCCACGCGAACGACTTGACGGTCGCGAAACCGGTCCATGCCGTATAGAATGGTTTCACAACATTCTCGTAGTCATCATCAGAGGATCCAAAGGTTGGGTAGTCTCGGACATCAAGGTCGTCGTTGTCAGCAGCAGCCTCCTCTTCCATGGCCAAGTGCTCAAAAGTTTCCCTGCAGATTCCGTAAAAACCCGTGGGTTCGTCATCGAAGGGTACCGCAGCGTTGAACTTGCGGATCATGCCCGTGATCTCCTCAGCCGATGTGAGTCGCACATTGCGGAAAGTAGTAGGTTGGCCTTCATCGTTGCCGTCTCTTCCACTGAGGATGGCATCGCGGTGTGAATCATACCAAGCTCTCTCTTGAGGGTCAGATAGGATCTCGTAAGCGGTTTGGACTTCGGCAAAGCGGCGTGTAGCGGTCTCGACATCATTGATGTTGCGATCAGGATGAAGCTCGAGTGCTTTTCTGCGGTAAGCTCGCTTGATTCTAGTAAAGAAAGGGTCAGCATGAAGAAGATCTAGAGAGGCGCATTTAGGGAGAGTTACTCGTCGTCTGTAGCAGAACGCTCAACACTGAGCAGTTCGTAGTAACAAGTTTTTGCCACAGGAGCTGGGCCACCAGCATTGGAGGTTTCAGAGGATTGTTGGGCTCCCATGACTACTTCTTGAATGAGCAACACGGGGCCAGAGAGGGTTTGGTTGAATCTAGCTTTACCGGAAAATAAATCAATAAAAAAAGGCAGTGATTTGTATATGATATATATGAGGTGTTGACTGACTTGGAGCTTTGTGTGAAGGAGGGGCATCGCGGGGCAAAATCAATGATAGACAATTTAATCAGACCAAATAAAATAAATTTGCTTTCTCCCCGCAGGATGTATCCACGCTATTTCCGGTTTCCAGAAAAGATCTATTTGAAGCTTGTAAGCTCATTTGTTGGTCGCCATGCATCTCACTTTGTACGCCGGATGATTCACAAGGAGTCATACAAGTTTATGAAAGACAGTCTCATTCTCAATGGGTACAGTATGATCCTTCTTTTGATTGCCATCCTATCTTACTATCACATGTTCACTTTCCACACGTTAGTGACTTGTCAATCAGGCACAATGCTACCTCTGGTTCATTCATGACTAACGATTAGTAGGTTCTCCAATCTCCTTCATTTCGCTCTGACCTGACGCCATTATGAGATATCCTTCGTACGGTGAATGAATCAGGCTAATGCTGGTGTAAATTACAAGAGCTCATCTGACTGAGCTTTCAGGATCAACGGCTTCATGTTATTTGCATCTCTGATTTCACTGTTGGTGGTTCCTCAAGGAAATGATCTAGAAACCTTGGGCCTACCAATGGTAAAGCCTGGATCGCACACGAGGCTGAAGAGAATGGACTAGGTAGTTAGTTAGTTATACGGGTGATCGATGAGCTAACAGAGCACAGACGCGGTTCGTCTGAAAATTTGATGGCCTTGACGTCGATAGTCTAGTTATTGTATGGACATGGCAATCTATTGCATCTTGGCTGTTGGCATCATGACTTTTTGACAAGATTTGCATTGCCATACACGTTTATTATTATTATTATTATTAATTTTTTTTTTTTTTTTTATCACTCATCTGACCACTTTTTTATCCATGTCACCACT
>JABSSZ010001028.1:0-36180 GCA_013755755.1 Fusarium sp. NRRL 25184
TTACTATTACAATAAGTGATAGGGTGATTGGCAGGTCTACTGGCTTCACGCATCTCTGGTATTATATTTACATATCTCTCTACCTTTGCAGGGGACTTCAACGTGAGGATGGATCACAACTCGTTGTGAAACTGCGGTACCTTGAGTGGCGGCACTAAATAGTTGTAGAGTCTACTTCTCGGCTCACAGGTTCAGAGACATCGGCCCCCTGTTTTTGCAGCTCCCCAGAAAGGTGGTCAGAGAACTCCGTCTGCTACGTAGCCGTATGATACATCGCATAGTGGAAGTATTGGTGAAAATAATTCGGTGTCAATTCTGCTGAACTAAATAACTATAACCGTAGGCTAGGCAATTAAAAGAAAGCTGTCTTGGCCGGTCTTAAACCAGTGCGACGAAAAGCATTTAGCTGGCCTGGCCCTGGTGAAGCAAAGAAGCCGATCTCAATTAGGTACTCGAGACTGCGCCTGAGCCGGTGCAGAATCTCATCCTGGTCGCATATGGGAGGCCCGTCCTCGATCTTCAGTGTCCCGATAGCTCCTTGTTTCGACTGGAGAAAGTCGAAGACGGGAAAGAGGGGATGGTTAGGGCCGTGACTATCTATGTCATCCTCAAGAGCCTGGAGCCAGTCTTTGCCAGACATGGGGCGCAGGTGGAAGCCGAATTCTTCGATAAGTAGCTCCCAGAGCTTTTTCACGGGGACGCCGTCAACAAAACGGACAGATGCCGGGCTGGTCGCCGAGGCAGAGGATAACAGCATACAAGCATCCACGGCCGCCGTGGCAATCTGGTCACTGCCAGCGACAAGCAGCCAACTGTTAGGGTCATTAGACTCATCAGCATTATAGGCACCAATGCGGACAGCCGAGGTTACAACTCGCCACAGAAAATCATCAAGGTTAGAGACACCATGTTCTCCGTCACCGATGACAAGGCCTGGCTGGATAACAACGGGCAATGGGAATCTCGTCGAGTGATGGCGACGCAGCCGCTGTCCGTGAGAGCGGACAAGCATCTCGGAGAGGAATTTTGTCTGCGAGTAGCCATCGCTGTCTTGCAGGAGGTCCAGGATCTCGTCACCATTTGGGTTTTTGTCGGCAAAATATCCACCAGTGACATAGGCGAAGTGCGGAGGCGATGGGGCCATCGACAAGGCTGAGAGGAGGTCAAAGGTACTGCTTACATTGGCGTCCTTGAGGTCGCGATAGCTGAGATGCCAGTGGACCACAGCGCCATTATGGATGATGGCTTCAATGTCACCGCCGATCACAGACGCCCAGCGTAGGGCGTCGAGTCCCAAGTGCGACTTTCCAAGGTCACCGCTCCACGCCTCGAGGCGGTTTGCCAGGTCGGCTTGCCACCACTGTCCCTTGCGGGCGACGTCCATCATTCTTTCTTGGGCCTTGGTGTCGTCCTCTGCGCGGACGAGACAGATCACCCTCTTGACTGTAGGCCGGAGAAGGAGTTGTCTGACGATTTGGCTGCCGAGGAACCCAGTGGCGCCCGTCACAAGGAAGTTCGATGGGCTTTGAGCCGGGTCAAGGTTGCTTATCTCTGATATAGGTAGCTGGGATAACCTTTGGTCAAAGTGCTTGAATTCCGTGTGCAGGTCGATGGCAGCTTTCGTCGTGGGTGCTGACGCTGTGACAGACTCGACCGTGGACAGACCCGAGACCTCAGCTATACCCTTCTCTTCCCTGATGAGATTGGCGAGTGTCCGGATGCTTGTATCAAGAGAGAGCAAGGTAGCGAGCGAGATAGTTACGCCAAAGGTCTTGCGCAACCATGCCGAGAGCGCAATGGCTGTGATAGAGTCCAGGCCGCACTGCATCGGCACAATATCCTTGCCCACAAAGTCTTCTGGCTGACTGGTGCCACCGGGGGCATCGCTGAGAAGCGAGCTCAGTTTAATGCTGATCTGCATACCTATCTTGTCACTTCGGTCTAGTTTGCTGACTGCCTCTGCTGCATGAATCTCCTGATATGTCTCCTCGCTTATGTTCTGCACCCAGGACTGCACCGCTGGGAGATTGAGTTTTCCAGAGATCATAGTTGGCATACTCTGTACTACAATCCAGGTAGATGGAATCATATATGAAGGAAGTCCTTGCGTGAGAAGGTCACGGATGTGGTGGATACTCTCGGTGGCCTTGGAACGGAGGGATGGTGCGATAAGGCGGATATCTTGGGGGGAGGCAGCAGTAGAGAGAATGTCTCTGAGCTCTAGAACAGCTACAAGGCGCTTGCTGAGGAGACCCTCAGATGGGCTCAGGACGACGGAGTGGCGGATTTCATCAATGGTTGTTAAATGATGTTGAATCTCGCCCAGCTCCATGCGTTGACCATGGATCTTGATCTGCGTGTCTTTGCGGCCGATGAATGTAACCGAACCATCAGAGTTAAGGCGCACCAGGTCGCCAGTGGCGTAGAAACGGGTCTCAGGGGTGCGACCCATTTGCGGTGCCCAGCTGAGACCGCTGACAAATGCCTCGGCGGTTTTGGTAGGATTGTTGATGTAGCCTCGTGAGAGCGTTGGGCCTTCCAGGAGGAGCTCACCCATGGCTCCGATAGGAACAAGACGGTGCATATTGGCTGGCTCAGTCACCCAATGGGCGCATGCTGTCGGGTAACCGATGTTGGACGGTTCTGAGCTTCTGGTTACATTCGGTAGGCAAGATGCCACGACAGAGCATTCACTGGGGCCATATGCATTACCCAGTTGGACTTTGTCGGCCCAAATGTCGACATCCTTCTGAGATAGAGGCTCGCCGCCCTGAAGTAATCTCTTCAGAGTGGGCACGTCCTCTGGGCTCATGGTCCGGATGAATGATGACGTGAGGATGGCCATATTGATGTCCATTTCTCTTACTACACGAGGCAAGTCGCTGATAATATCTTGTCGTCGGGGTATACAGACGCAACCGCCTGCAAGAAGGGGCGTGACCATCTCAATCATGGTAGCATCAAACATGAAGGAGGCGAACTGCAGAAAGCGAGACTTTGGCCCGATATAAAAGGCCTTCATCTGCGCTACGGCACTGCTGCAGTAGGCTCCGTGCTCAATAATGGCGCCTTTGGGCTTGCCAGTCGTGCCGGATGTGAAGATTATGTAGGCGGCGCTGGAGCTTGGAACTTCGGGGAACGGACCAGCGAAATCAGGCAAGGCGGTGATGACATCTTTGCTGACGACGATGCAGCTGGCATCCCAGGTCTTGACCATGTCCTTGTACATGGGTGAGCACAGAACCAGGGATGTCTTGGTCTGCTCCATCATGTTTTGTATACGCTCTATGGGCGCTTCTGGGTCCAGCAGCATAAAGGCGGCGCCTGCCTTGAGGATGGCGAGAAATGCGACGGCGACCCAGGCTGACTTCTCATAGCAAATAGCAACGAAAGTATCGGGCTTGACCCCTTGTTGAAGAAGAAGGCCAGCCAGACGTGAAGAAGCCCTGTCAAGCTCGGCGTACGTAAAGTCCTCGTCCCACGCATGGATAGCAGGTGCTGTTGGTGTGCTACGGACCATGTCGTCAAACAGGTCATGGACACGCCTGTCAACGACTGGGGAAAGACGATGGCCCCAGGACTTGAGCTGGTCCATATGCCCTGCGGGCACGAGATGGAGAGTATCAACGGCAACTGATGGAGTGGCTTCGATGGCCGCTAGAGCCTGAAGGAGACTCTGGGCAAGGTTGTTGGCTTGGGCCTCGGAAAGGAATGAGGTCCAATATTGGATCGTGAAATCAATGTCGGAGTCGGACTCCATCACACTGAGTGTAAGATCAAACTGATTCAAATGTCAGCTTTCTGCTTCTTTTCAAGCTTCGCCCCCGGTCTGGAAGGGTTATACATACCTCTGTCGGATCAGCTCCTCCAATGGAGCGGAACGAGATTGGGAGGTCCTGAGCTTTCGTAAGACCATTAGCCTGGGAAACCTTCTGGAACGACAAGACCGTGTTGAATAGCTGTCCGGTAGGCATCTTGAGGGCGTGCTTGATATCGGCCAGCGATGCATGCTGGTGCGGGAGGCTGTCTAAGTACGTGCCGAAGAGCTGTTCCAGCATGCCCGCAGCTGTGTCTCCCTTGCCAAAGATAACGCGGGAGATAAGGATGTTGATGAATGGTCCTACCACGTCCAAGATACCGTCAAGCTCGACATCTCTGCCGGATGAAATGTAGCCAAAGCAGATGTCCTGGAGGTTGGTGTAGGAGCGGAGCACCATAGCCCATGCAAGCTGGAAGATGCTAGGCATGGAGATGTTGAGCTGCTTCGCTAGGGCCTTAAGGCGGGTTCCGAGGGGGACGGCTTTGTAGAGGTGACGGAGTTCACGTTTGTTTGTGGGTACACAGCCATCAGTCAGCCGGGGAAGACGACACGCCGCTGCACCCTCAAGCTGATCTGCCCAGAAGCGTAGGGATGCATCGAGGGACGTCTTTTGGATGTGAGCGATGTAGCTCGAGTACGAGGTGCCTGGGACAGTGGGGAGGTTAGGACTGGCGTAAGCGAGAGCCCAGTCTCGGATGATAGTCTGCAACGAAGTCGCGTCGATCAAGGCGTGGCTGACCTGGAAGTGAGCGTAAACCTTGCCTTCGGGCCCGGCACAGATAGCAAGACGGTGAGCAGGAGTATCAGGATCGAAGCTTCCACGCGCCGAGTCCCAGAGCTCTTCCATTGCAAAGTCATGATCCTCCTCATCATCGTAGGTCAAGCTCTTGACGGACGGGCGGAACTTTTTAAGGACGACTTGGTCGAATGCTGTGTTATCAAGGAGGCTATCAATAAATACTGTACGGAGCATCGGGTGTCGCTGGATGACGCGGTGCCAGGCTCGCTGCAGTCGAGATACATCAACTTGTGAGTCGCTGCCCTTGGAAGGTGTGATCTCCCAGACGGCATGAACTTCGTACTGTGAGGCATCCTTGGACTGACTGAGAAGAATGCCGCGCTGCATGGGCGACGTGGGGTACACATCCTCTACTCCCTCTGCTCCGTTCCGCGAGACAGTCGCTAGTGCCTCGTTGAGTGGCTTGAGCTGTTTGTGGGATATGGGAAGAAGGGGCACGTCGCTCTTTGTGAGTTGGTAGGATGTCTTCTGTAGTGCAGATGCGACATCGCTGAGCGCCTGCTCATACAGGGCGAACCACTTGGTCAGCCTGTCCTGGTGCTGAATTCCTACATTATAGTTCCATGAAACGTTCAAGGCATCCTTTTCTACCACAGCAGAGATGTCAAGGACTGATAGACGGACAGCGGAAAGGTTGACGTCGACAGGGCCCATAGACTTGGGAAGAGATTCGAAAAGACCATCCTCGCGCTCAAGCTGCTGGAAGCGGCCGAGATAATTGAAGAGAATCTCAAACGGTAAAGTTTGTGAGCCTTGGAGCGTCTTGGCTGTAAAGTAGGGCACTCCCAGACCTGGAATACTCCTACGCATATCCTTGACCCGGACGACAGAGTCAACGTAGTCGTCTCCATGAGCGTTGAGAACAAGCGGTACAATGGCAGTGAACCAACCGACTGTTTCATGCACCGCCGCCGCCATGTCCAACGGGTGGTCTCGACCGTGAGTCTCCGTGTGGAATGTTGGTGGCGGCCGGTCAGAGAAGATGGCGGAAAAGGTGTGTGCGGCCATGGCGAGCAGGACATCGATGACTTCGGCCTTGAGGGTCTTATCGGCTGCGTGGAGAAGGGCGGAGGTTAGCGAAGGGTCTAGGGTGAATTCGCCCTGCACCAAATTGGTAAAGTCGTTGGACGTCGCCTCTATTCCCCAAAAATCAAGATCTGACTCTGACGGTGTAAACGGAAGCGCTAGAGCAGTCGATGCGTTTGTCTCGGCGTAGTTCTCAAGACTGTGGGCCCATCGCTGGTATGACCAGAACCCCTGTGTCGTAGACAATGATGTTCCACCGATGAGTTGCTCAAGATCTTGCAGGAGTATTCGCCAGGACACGAGATCAATGACAAGATGGTGTGCAACAAGGAAGAGAGACGTAGAGTGATGGGCTTGGACTAGCCTGGCCGCTACCAAGGGTCCGCTGGTAATATCCAGGGAATGTTCGGCTTCCAGCATGATACCCTGGGCCTCCTCCCAAGTGTCCGTTCTGGCGGCGGCGAAAGAGAGCGAGCTCTCGACATCCAGAGTCACTCTCTGCGTCCAGTGGCCTGCCGGTAGTACCTTTTCGAATCGGGCGCGGAGCATCGGATGACGACGCACCAACTCCAAAAGAGCCGTGTGAAGCACACTATCCGATGTTGGGCGTCGCAGCCTGAGGAGCATGCTCTGGTTGTAGTGGTTCTCGCCATCCGGGAATTGCATGAGATGGAGTTTCTGGATGGGTGAAAGGGGGAAGGGGGCAAGATCGTCACCATTCTTCGACGTTGCTGCAGCAGAGTCGACGGTAGAACCGCTGAGCTGATGGGCCTTGGCTGCCATCGCCATAATATTGGCGCTCTTGAGGATGTTCTGCACAGGCAGGGAGACGCCTCGCCGGCGGCAGAGTGCCATGACCTGCATAGCGGTGATAGAATCGCCTCCCATGCTGATAAAGGAGCGGCGGAGGGGGACCTGTCCTGGCGGCAGGTTGATGACCTCAGCCACTGACTCGCTGATAATCTGCTCAACCTCCCTTGTTGGGCCGTCGGCGCTCTCAAACCTCGTCTCTGGCTCGGAGTCGGCCAGGTTCCTCATGATGCGGTCATACATCTCGTCCGTCATTCTGTCAATCCACTGAGCCATACGTCGGGTTTCGAGTTTACCGGACGAGTTGATAGGCATTCGGTTAACAACAACGAAGACCGAAGGATGCATATACGCGGGTAGCTTATCGGCAATGTAGTTCTGGACCTCTGATACAGTGGCCTTGGCGACTTGCAGTTCTCCGGGATTATCCAGCAACTGCAAAGGCTCGCTATCCCTACCCTCATCCGTCGCGTGTAAGCCACGGAGGGCCAGGATGGCGACAATCTTTCCCGTCAAGGCTCCGCGGGACCCAAGCATGATCATTTGAGTTGCGATCCTATCGTGGGAGGCACTGATCTGGTAGCTGATCTCGCCCAGTTCGATACGTTGGCCTCTCACCTTGACCTGGGTGTCCTTGCGTCGTACAAAGGTGAGTTTGTTACCCTTTCCCTCAGAGCAGTAGGAAACAAGATCTCCTGTCCTGTATGCGCGAGGGGGTCCGGAAATCCAAGGGAGGCCGGTGTTCAGGAAGGCCTCTTGGGTCTTGTCAGGGTTGTTGAGATAGCCGCGGGCCATGATGGAGCCCTGGACAAGCAGCTCGCCCACGGCGCCGATGGGCATCAGCACACTTGGATCGCGAGGGTCTACCACCCACGTATTGCAAGCTAGGGGGCTACCGATGACCTCAGGACGCGTAGGGAGTCCCATCCTATCGTCAGAAGTGCACATAACGCAACACTCCGTTGGCCCGTAAGCGTGGAGGACCCTACAGCCGCCCTGGCTCCATTTCTTGGCGGTAGCATGGCTTGCGGACTCTCCTCCCAGAGCTATGTAACGGATGCAGGGCACCTCAGACGGGTCGAGTGTGCTAGCTACTGCAGGCGTAAGGAGCATCCAGTTAGCCTGCAGCCGATTGATAGCCGCTGCAAGGTTGTTTATCCGCTCGTCCTCGGATAGAACACACACGCAGCCTCCATGCACAAGGGTGGTAATGATCTCAGTAATGCAGGCGTCAAAGGCATAGGAGGAAAACTGTAGCGTCCTGACATCCCTATCGAAGCACATAGCGCGCCCATGGGCTGTGGTGCCTGTTGCAGCGGCGCGGTGCTCTAGCACTACACCCTTGGGCTGGCCAGTCGAGCCCGAAGTGAAGATGATATAGACAGCGTTACCAGGGGTAGCGACATCTAATGGCAGCTCGTTATCTCGGCCGCTTTCCTCCGCGAGACGGGCGGCTACGTCCGCGTCCAAGGCTATGGTGTTATCAACGAGAGCAGAGATAAGACCGATACGGTCAGGTGACGCCAGCGCTACAGTCCGGTGCGGAAGTTGTTCGATGATCATGGTGATGCGCTCGGGAGGGTGGGACGGGTCTAGAGGTACAAACACGCCCCCTGCTTTCATAACGGCAAGCATAGCAACGACCATCCAGATACTCTTTGTGAAGATGAGCGGCACCGTTATCTCAGGTCCAACACCGAGGCTGCGCAGGTAGACGGCAACTCGGGTGACATGATCGTCAAGCTCGGCATATGAGAGTTCGCCCTCCCACGATGAGGTGACAGCACAACGTTGTGGCGACTCCTTTATGTGGGCTTCAATGAGGGCGTGAACGGTAGAGTCGATGGCGGGTTGTGATTGTCCCCCGCCATTCCATTCCATGATCTGCTGGCGACTGCTGTCGCCCAGCATATCAACCACTGGCAGAGTGCGGTTAGGGTCCTGGATGATTGCATCTAGGGCACGTAGTGTGGCCTCGACAACATCCGATGCGTGTTTGTCGGATAACTTGTCGGACCAATATGTAAAATGCAGCTCAATGGTCTCACCGTTATCGACTATGTTCAATGTGATATTGTACTATTCCTCGTGTAAGTGTGCGTCTTTTTTCGTGTCGGTCGAGCCGAGGAATGAGACCTCGGGGACCTGGCTTTTGGGTTAAATTATGTCTACTTACCTCGCTGGGGTCATGTCCTTCAACAACATTGAGCTCGAGTTGTCCTGGCATCTCGTCTCCCATAGTCACCTTTTGTAGCGACATGACGGTATTAAACAGACCCTTATTGCCGATCTGCAATGCGCGCTGTATGTCGGCCAGTGCGCAGTGTTGATGGGGCAGACTGTCGATGTAGGTACGGTTCATCGTCTGCAGCAGCTCGAGGGCAGAGGGGGCATCATCACCCATGCTGAAGTTGGTACTGGAGATAAGCATGCTGATAAGAGGCCCGGCGATCTCGTCGATGCGGTCTACAGGGACATCGCGACCTGAAGTAAGGTAACCGAAGCAGACGTCGTCAGAGCCAGTGAAGGCACGTAAGACTAATGCCCAAGCGACCTGGAAGAAGTTGGCGACGGAGACGCCGTGGGTGCGGCCGAGCAGGCGCATGGCCTCAACGCCAGGGACGAGCCGCGTGATCTTGTTCAGCGACCTGGCATCTGCTGCTTCGTCCCCGTCCACAAGAACTGGAAAGTGGCACGGGTGCGCGGCGGCTAGTGTGTCGGACCAGTAAGAAAGGGACTGGGATAAGGGGCTGTCGTAGACGTGAGCAATATAGGCTTCATACGACGGCCCGACTCCGTCCAACATCCCGTTATACGCGCGAAGCAGATCATTCATCAGAAGGCCCATGGAGGTCCCGTCGATCAATGCATGGCTGATCCTGAATGAAAGATATACATCGTTGCTTGCATCACAGACGAGCAGGGCATATGGGGGCTTGTCCGATGGCAGCGGTGGGGTCGATGACCGGAGGAACGAAAGGGGATCAGAGCCATCATATTTTTGAACGTCAATACTAGGCTGGGCTGCTGTTGCAGTCGCTCTCAGGACAACCTGGGCATAGATACCGTCATTTCTGCCGCTCTCGCAAAAGACGGTACGCAGCACCGGGTGGTATTGGACGAGCCGGCGCCAGGCGTCTTGTAGACGTCCCAGGTCGATTGATGCTCCTCCTTGTGGACCAGAGATCTTCCAGATGCCTGATACCACGTACGCAGCGGCGTCCTTGGCTTGGCTAAGGAGGATGCCTTGCTGCAGTGGGGAGCAGGGGTAGGCCGCCTCGATAACGTCGGGGCTCCAGCTACCCACTTTAGCCTTAGTGGCAACTGCGAATGTAAGGAGACCGTCTTCTCCTAGACCTAGCAGCGGGAAATCGCCAGGGGTGAATGTGGCAGGAATGGTGGGGAGCTGGGATGCGAGGGTTTCCAGAACATTGTGAAACTCGTCCAGCCAAGCTTGGAAGCGATGCTGGTGCCGCATTTTCATATTGTAACCAAGCGACAGAACCAGTTCAGAGTCTTCAACTGCTGCCACTACATCAATGAGAGCCATTCGGGTTGTGGAATCTGCAGAGTCCTGTGTGCTTATTCCCGTTTCTGTGATTTGCTGGATGACAGTATCGGACTTTTGCAGTTGTTGGTACTGCCCCAAGTAGTTGAATAGGATCTCCATCTCCTCATGGTGCTCAAATGCAGCTCGGCCCTCTCCAGTTAGGTATCGACACGCAAAGTAGGGCAGCCCCTTGCCGGGAATCTTGCGCCGAATATCCTTAACCTGGCGGACTGTCCATAGAAGGTCTCGCTCTACAGCATTCCATTCAGGCACAACAATAGGGTAGATAGTAGTAAACCAGCCAACAGTATTGGACAGGTCGATACCATCATCCCATGCACTGCGGCCGTGGGACTCTGTATAGACAGTTGGGATTGATGGGCGCTCAGGGAAGGTACTTTGAAAAGAAAAGAGCAGGGCAGAAAGCATTAAATCGTCTGGGTCTGTGCCGAAGGCTGCGTTGGCAGGACCAAGAAGCGTTGAAGTACTGGTTTTACTAATCCGTGTCTGGACAGAGACGGCATCCGCCATGATGTTTGTTTCAGTTCCAGGATGCATCTCCCAGAATGAGAAGTTTGCAGCAGGAACGGCAAACGGCAGTACAGAGTCAATACGATACTCAGTGGCCCTTTGGATGAGCGCCTCTACCCACGCCGGCATTGATACAGCCTCGCCCTCGAGTGATGTAGGATATGATGCTTCGGGAGAGGCCGATAGAAGCTGCTCGAGATTGTCCAGGATGGCACGCCAGGAAACGAGGTCGACAACCAGGTGATGGGCACCAAGGAAGAGCGCTTGACCATCTGAGAGGTCGAGGAGACACGATGTAAACACTGGCCCTTGATTGATATCCAGACTGGCCTGAAGCTCATCAAGAGTGTCGATAGAGTGTCTTAAATTGGAAAAGTGACGATGTTGAAAGTTGAAGCTTCCGGTGATATCTGAGCATATCTTCTGTTTCCATCCATCGCCGGTATGAAGGAATCGTGCACGGAGCATTGGATGATGCTTCACGATGGCTGTAATAGCCATCTGAACCTGTTCGGCAGTGGAAGTTCTGGTAAGACGGACGATAAACGACTGATTGAAGTGATGATTGCCCGAGGGGTGCATGTTAAAGAACATGCGTTGGACGGGCAACAAGGGAAACGGCTCGTCAGTTGTTGCCATCAAGACCTTTGAATCATCTGCACTATTTGCCGCTATGGCTTTGAAACGGGCACGGCTAGCTAAATCAGGGACAGATCGACTTCGAAGGATGTCATGGACAGTGGTAGTGATACCGCGATCTCTCGCCCTCGAGAGGACTTGCATAGCAGTGATAGAGTCTCCGCCGAGACTGGTGAAGGACTGGGATTGAGGAATTGAATCGACGGGCAAGTTGAGAGCACTGGCCCAGATATGGGAAAGATGCTCCTCCATCGCCGTCTTGGCCCTTGTCGGTGATTCTGCAGCACCAGCTTTTCTTGGGTCGTGTTCGACAATGCTGGCCAAGTCGGCCTCGGTGAGTGATTCCAGCCAGGCCGAGATCTGCCGGCGATCCGTCTTGCCATTCGTTGTATGTGGTATCTGTTCGACCGTAATCCAAATCTTGGGGACCATGTATGGCGGCAGCGTCGACAGAAGCCTGTTTCGAATCATATCGTTGATGGTGGCGGCCTCGTCGCTCCGAACTGCAGTTATGCTACCCGAGCTCGGCCTTGTCTGCTTTCGATCATGCACTTCTCCCGGAGGATGATGTGAGAGAACTGCAGTAAGTCGACCCTGGCAAGCGCCCGTCTGCGGGTAGAGCACAACGGCGTGACGTATGTTGGTTTCCTCCTGGGATATATGCACCTCCACCTCGTTGAGCTCCACACGCTGGCCGCGCACCTTGACCTGGTTATCTCGCCGGCGTACAAAGGAGTAGGTACCATCAGGGCGGCAGCGACCAATATCCCCACTTCTGTAGACGTGTTTTCCTTGGTATGGTGCCCTCATCCATTCCGGTGGGCTGATAAAAGCCGCCGAGGTCTTATCAGGGTCAAGATACCCCCGACCAACGAGCGGGCCCTCAATAATGATCTCTCCTACGGCTCCAACAGGGAGCAGCATAGACGGGTCATCAGCATCGGTCACCCATACACGGGCACCCATCGGTCGGCCAAAGTTGGCAGGATCACTATCACTCTCCAGACGGCCTGTGGCGTTGCACCAGATGGTCGTCTCGGCCGGGCCATAGCCAATCACAAGGAACACCTTATCAGACCAGCGACGAATATTATCAGCTGTAGGTGCTTCGCCGCCCAAGACAAGCGTCTTGAGGCCAGGAACATTCATGGGGTCTAGAAGATCAGCGACTGTCGGGGTCAAAACGGCCCAATTCGCATCTAGGGCAGTAATGGCGCCGGGTAGGTCCTCAAGTCGGCTGCTCTCCGAAGGGACGCAAACACAGCCTCCATGGGCTAAGGGGTAGAAGGTCTCGCTGATGGATATGTCGAATGTGTAGGCGGCGAACTGTAAAGCCCGAGTATCACGGGTAATCTGATACGGGCCGGCGTGTTGGACTGCGGCCGTGGACAAGGACCCATGCTCAATAACAATGCCCTTGGGTCGACCTGTACTGCCAGACGTAAATATGGCATAGGCCGCATTATTGCGGCGTATACAGGTCGAAGGAGGACTTTTGGCAAGACCCAGAGAGCTGAGGGCGTCCTTATTGACGATGGCGATGTGTGCGAACAAGCCCTCGAAGCGGTCTTTGTATTTGGACTCGGTGAGTAGGATCGGCGGTGATCCCAGTTCGGACACAATGGCCTCGACGCGGTCAGCGGGATACTTACTGTCAATAGCTACAAAGGCGCCGCCGGCCTTGAGGATAGCTAACTGCGAGACGACAGCCCAAGCGGACTTGTCGAAGCAGGTAACGACAAAGGTATCTGGCTTGAAGCTAAGCAGGGATTGCATATGGTGGGCGAAGGCGTTGGCGGCCTCATCAAGCTCGCGGTATGTAAATGTCCGGTCCCAGCCACAGACGGCCTCACGCTCCGGCATCGTGTGAGCCTGTCGCTCAATAAGGTCATGTATACACTCATCGGATGTGAACGGGATTCCGGCGGTATTCCAGGCATCCATATAGCACCGCATATCATCACCAACTAAGGAGACCTTGACTAAGGGTTGATCGGGGTTCCCAGAGATGCCAGCCACGGCGGCCAAAAGAGCACGCATCATCTGCATCGCGTGGGAAGGGGAGACTTTAGATGTCCAGTGGGTGAAGTGAATCTGTATATCTCCGCCAGCCTCATCGAGCACGTTGACAGACAGATCGTACTCGGTAGGGTCGCGGCCATCGATCGGCGTCATTTTGAGGAGGCCACCGTCATCGTTAGCGGCGCCTGCGGCAGCGTCATGCCGCTGGAATGAAACAATGGACGAGAAGAGACCCTCGGCCCCGATGCCAAGACGGTGTTGGACCTCGGCCAAGGATACGTGTTGGTTCGAGATGCCCTCGATAAAGTCATCCCGTAATTGCCGAAGTAGCTGCAGGACGGACTTGCTGCGGTCGTTGAAGATAACGCGGCAGTTAAGCATGTTGATAAGGGGCCCGACGAGTGTGGCTACACCATCGATAGGGGCATCGCGACCGGACGTCAGGTAGCCAAATATGACATCGTCTTCACCAGTATAGGCACGTAGGACCAGGGCCCAGGCGGCGTGAAAGATGCTGGCCATCGTGACGCCATGTGCGGCACAGAGAGCTCTCAGAGACTCAGAACGAGGCACTACTACCTCTATTGCATTTAGCTCTGGTGGTGAAGGGATGTTGGCGTCGTCGAGGAGGGGCGGGAGCCGACACGGAGTGGCATCTTTTAGGAAGTCGGCCCAGTACCCAACAGACTGGTCAGCAGGCTGCTGGTTAATGAACGAGACCAGCTCTCTGTAGCAAAGACCTGCTTTGGTGTCTAGGCGGTGTGAATAGGCCTGTTGGAGATCCCGTAGTAGGATGGGTAGCGAGGAGCCGTCGACTAAGGCGTGGCTAAGGCGGATGAGCACAAAAACCTGATTTTGGACTGTATAAGTGATGAACTCGTGTGGGAGCTTTCCGTAGCGAAATATGTCACCCTGCGCATCGGCCATGGTCACTTTGACCCTCGCTAATACTGCTTCGTCGTCCCTGGCGTCGTCGTAGTTCAGGTCTAGGTCTATATGTCTAATTGACGGTGTAGGATCCCGTAAAACGGCCTGGTCGAAAGAACCGCTGCCGCGGAGGTTGGGAAGGAAGACAGTACGCAGCATGGGTTGCCGCTGGACGACCTGCCCCCAGGCCTCTCCCAACTTACCCGCCTGTAACGGACGATCCCGCGAGCTCACCTTGAGAGCGACACGTACATCGTAGAGGTCGGGCTTGTGAGCCTGGCTCAGCAAAATGCCCTGCTGTATGGGCGAGCAGGGGAATATCTCCTCGATGGCAGCCGGACCCCACATGCCGGTATGCTCGAGGCACACATCCCGCATATCGGAGAGGTCGGCATAAGACATGTTCTGAATCAAAGGCATATCATTCAGTGTAAAGGCTGGTGACATGTCGCTTGTCATGTGGATGAGGGTCGTGATATGGTGCTGAAGGCGATCGATCCAGACGGAAACACCATCAGCACGGCCTTTAGCTAGGGCGCCAGGCATCGTGATGGTCACTGTCGCCTGCCCTGCGGCCACGGCGACAGCCACGTCAAAGATGGCGAGACGGCGAACGGAGGCATCGACATCGTACAGAGGGAACTCGTCGGCTACAGGTCGCAAGAGCGCATCATCGCGTTCGAGCTGCTGGTACTGGCCAAAGTAGTTAAACAAGATCTCCATCTTATCATGGTCTCGGAATTTTCGCACGCCGGCGGCGGATAGATAACGATAGGAGAAGTATGGCACACCTTGGCCAGGAACAGACCTACGGGCGTCCTTGATCGCCATTAGGGTATTGATGACACCAGGAGCGACGAGGCCATCGGGCAAGGCAACGGGAACGATAGAAGTGAACCATCCGACAGTGCGAGAGAGGTCTAGGCCGTCAACGGCACCGTCACCGCGCCCATGGCCTTCGACAAAGATGGCTGGCAGACCACGGTCAGGGAACGCTTCGGCAAAGGACTGGAACGCAGCTGCGAGGAAGAGGTCCTGGGGGTCTGTCTGGAGAGGTTCATTGCAAGGACCCAGGAGCGCCTTTGTCACGTCGGTGCCCAATGTAAAACTGACCTCGCGAGTAGAACCGCACGGGTTGGCCTTTACACTCGAACCCCAGTAGTCCAATTGGGGCTTCGGAATATCATAAGGGAGCACACGGGATGGGCTCCATCTCTGCACTCGACGGGGCTGCGTCCGGACCCAGGCCTGGAAGGGGAGCGGCGCGGGTATTTCCTGCAGCGTTTGCGCCTTGCCAGACAGGATAACCTCGAGCTCTTCCAGAAGAACCCGCCATGAGACCATGTCGACGACGAGATGGTGGGCGACCAAGGCCAGGATCCGTCGCTTGTCGGCCAGGTGCATGAGAGACGCGGCCATGACAGGACCGCTGCGAATATCCAGCGACCTTTGTATGGTATCAATGAGGCTGACCACCTTGTCAACCGCGACACCATTATGATCTTGGTAGTTGAGCAGCCTGGCATCCCCGGCAGCGGTCACCCGTTGCACCCAATCGCCTTCCGAGTCGCTGAATCTAGCACGCAGCATCGTGTGTCGATCTACGAGCTGCCGCAGAGCATCATACACAAGCGACGAAGTCAGGTTCTCGGTGGCAGGAATCTGGACTAAGAAGCTCTGGTTGAAGTGATTGATGCCATCTGGATACATATCAAAGAACATTTGCTGAACAGGAGATAGGGCGAAATCCACGTCGATCTCCTCGGATCTGTCGACGCCATCACTGGCTGGTACGGCGGTTGGTTCAGTGGCCCGGCCGGCGAATTCCGCGAGCGCAGTGATGGTCTTGAGGTTGAAGATATCCTGGACGGTGATCTCGATGCCCTCATTGCGGCAGCGGGAGACGACGGCCATGGCAGAGATGGAGTCGCCTCCGAGACTGAAGAAGGAGCGGCGTAGGGGGACCTGTTCCAGTGGTAGGTTGACCACTTGGGCGACGACGCCCCGTATGATCTGTTCGGCCGTACTCTTCTCAAGGAGGCTGACCTCAGGCTCGGGATCGGGTTCGTCGGCGAAATGCATGATGCGGTCGTATGCTTCGTCCTTGAGGTTGTCTACCCAGGCGGCGACGCGACGTGTTTCAAGCTTTCCAGACGAGTTGATGGGCATGCGGTTGACCGCAATCATGGCGAAAGGTTGCATATAAGAGGGCAATTTATCGCTGATGAAGTCTTCAATTTCCGATATCATGGCCCTAGCCTGAAGTAGGTCTTTGGGATTATCAAGCAGCTGCATGGGCTCATTGTTATCGCCTTGCTCCGTGGGCAAGCCGTGGAAGGCCAAGACGGCAACAATCTTTCCAGAAAACTTGCCACGGGCCCCGAGTACAACAAGCCGTGTGGCGATCCTGGCGTGTGCGGCGCCAATCTGGTAGCTAATCTCTCCTAGCTCAAGACGTTGACCGCGGATCTTGACCTGTGTGTCCTTGCGGCGAACGAAGGCGATCTTGTTTCCCTCCCCCTCGGGAGAGTAGGAGACCATATCACCGGTTCGGTACAGACGACCATTGGGAAGCCACGAGAGACCACTCAAGAAGGCCCCCTGGGTTTTGCTAGGGTCATTCAGGTAACCCCGTGCCAGGATGGGCCCTTCAATAAGCAGCTCACCCACGGCGCCGAAAGGCATCAGGATGTTGGGATCTCGGGGATCAACGACCCAGGTCTTGCAGCCCATGGCCGTGCCGATGATTTCGGGCCTCGGGTCTAATCCCCTCCTGTAGTCATGCGTGCAGATTGCACAACACTCCGTAGGTCCATAGACTTGGACAACCTGGCATTTGTCTGTGTTCCATTTCCGTACAACGGCATGCCCGAGGAGCTCGCCTCCAATGGCAATCAGACGAAGGGTAGGGACTACAGATGGCTCGATCATGCTGGCAACAGCCGGGGTAAGGAATGCCCAGTTGATGCGAAGTCGATTGATAGCCCCAACGAGGTCATTCATCCGCTCTTCCTCCGATAGGACACAGATACATCCGCCGTATACAAGTGTCGTGATAATCTCCATTATACAGGCATCAAAAGCATATGAGGAGAATTGAAGGACTCTTGAGTCTCTGCTGTAAGACATGTGGTGACCGTGGGCTGTTGTACCTGTAGCGGCAGCAGCATGTTCAAGAAGCACTCCCTTAGGCTGACCGGTCGAACCGGAAGTAAAGATGATATACACACCATTAGATGGTGTAGCAGCAGTTAAGACAGCGTTGGTACTCTCATGGTTCTCTAGTTGTGCAAGAGAGGCTGCATCGACGGAGATGGTGTTATCGACGAGATGTGAAACAGTCTGGACGCATTCGGGCGATGTGAGTGCAACAATACGAGATGGAAGCTGCTCAATAATCATCTGTATACGATCAGGCGGATGAGCATGGTCCAGAGGCACAAAGACACCTCCGGCCTTCATGATGGCCAGTATAGCTACTACAGTCCAGATGCTCTTCTTGAAGCATAGTGGAACTGTAACTTCTGGCCCGACGCCGAGGCTTCTCAAGTACAGAGCAAGACGGGTGGCATGACAGTCGAGCTCACTGTATGATAGCTCACCCTCCCACGAGGCCACAGCACAGTTGTCCGGAATTTCTTTGACCTGGGCTTCGATGAGAGCATGTACAGTCGATTGGATCGGTGGGTGGCGTTGGCTGTTCAGGTTCATGATACGTTGGCGGCTGGAATCGCTGAGGAGGTCGATGACCGGCATTTTACGGCTTGGATCTATGCAGATAGCCTCTACTGCATGTAGTGTAGCCTGAACAACCTCTGAAGCATAGCTATCCGAGAGCTTGTCTGTCCAGTATGTGAAATGTAACTCAATGGTCTTATTAAAGTCGAGGATGTTCACGGTCATGTTGTACTACTTCTAATCAGTAACCTATTCCACAGGGAGAACAATGATTATGACATACCTCGCTGGGGTCACGGGAATCTACAATATCGAACCCAAGCTGTTCTGGTGTCTCACCCTCTTCAGTTATCTTCTGTAGAGACATTGCTGTATTAAAGAGGCCTGTTTTGCTAACACCCAGGGCATGCTGAATGCTGCCAAGCGAGCAATGTTGATGAGGTAGACTGTCAATATAGCTTCGATTCATCGCCTCAAGTAGCTCTAGGGCGGACTGGGCATCATCATCACCTGCCCTAAAGGTGGTGCTGGCGATGAGCATGCTGATGAGTGGGCCGACCATGGCCTCAATTCCGTTTACGGGTACATCACGGCCGGATGTTAGATAGCCAAAACAAACATTATCCGAGCCAGTGAAAGCCCTCAACACTAGTGACCAGGCCAGCTGAAAGATGTTGGAGATGGAGATAGCATGGGTACGGCCGAGCTGTCGCATAGTATCAGCGGTAGTACTGGGGATAGGAAGCGTCATCTTGTTCAATACTCTGCCACTTCTTCCATCAGATAGGACTGGGAAGAGGCAAGGTCGAGTGTCGGAAAGATGGTCGACCCAATAGGAAAGTGATCGAGCAATAGATTCGCTGTAAACATGGGCAACGTAGTCACTATAGGATGGCCCCGATCCTTCCAGAGTGCCGTTGTAAGCATACAGGAGATCATCCATCACCAGGTTCATAGAAGTTCCATCAATTAGCGCGTGGCTGACTTGCAGAGAAATGTAGGTCTCGCCACCACTGGTGCAGATAGACAGAACGTGAGGGGGCTTGTCTAAAGGTAAGGACGGGGCTGAGGACTGTAGGTACTCGATAGGGTCTGTTCCTTGATAATCCATCACATTCACCGTTGGTTCGGCAGCTGGAGCCTCGGCTCTCAATAAAACCTGGGCGGATGAACCATCGGCTCTACCGCTCTCGCAGAAGATAGTCCGGAGCACGGGGTGGTAGCGCACAAGTCGCCGCCACGCGTTCTTGAGATGTTGGAGACTGAAGGGCATTCCCCTTGCAGGTCGGATCTTCCATGCTGCATACACGACGTAGGCCTTGGGATCCTTGGACTGACTGGCAAGAATACCCTGCTGTAACGGCGAGCAGGGGTAGACTGATTCGACGACTGATGGGCCCCAGGATCCTACCTTGGCTTTACACGCCTCCGCGAGGGAGACCAGGCCAGTATCATCTATGCTGAGGAGGGGGAAGTCTCCTGGAGTGAAGGAGGGAGGAATGTCTGGAAGCTGTGTTGATAGCGATTGCAGAGCGGTGCTGTACTCATCCAGCCAGAGTCGTAAACGATTGCGATTGGCCATCTTTGTGTTATAGCCGAGTGACAGGACTAGCTCAGAACCCTCGACAGCTGCGAGAATGTCTATAAGAGCCAGGCGAGGTGTACTTAGCGCAGCATCCTGAATGTCAAGTGGTGCTCGAAGCTCCTGGAGAATAGCATCAGACTGCTGTAGCTGCTGGTACTGGCCTAGATAATTAAAGAGGACCTCCATTGAGGTATGTTCTTTAAACGCAACACGGCCTTGATCAGTGAGATAGCGACAGGCAAAGTACGGAAAGCCTTTTTCGCGGATACTACGTCTCATGTCCTTGACATGGCGGATTGTCTGGATAAGATCCAGACCAGAGTTCGAGACAACAAGGGGATAAATGGTTGTGAACCAGCCTACGGTTCGTGATAAGTCGATACTATCATCCCATGCGTTTCGACCGTGACCCTCGCCATAGATGGTTGGGACAGCGCGCTCGGGGAAGATGCGGAGGAAAGAAAAGGCGAGGGCTGCCAGCATCAAGTCATCTGGGTCCGTTCCAAAGGCAGTATTGGCGCGACCTAGGAGTGCTGCAGTGCTAGTAGCATCAAGACGCGCCTGAATGACATCAGTATCTGCCATGACATTCTCCCGGCCATGATCCATATCCCAGAAGCCAAAGTCGGCAGATGGCACTGTGAATGGGAGAACAGAGTCGACATGGTAGTCGTTAGCGCGCTGGAGGAGCGCCTCGGTCCAAATGGGCATCGATACGGCTTCGGGGACTAGTGTAGGAGGAGATGCAGACTCAGACGATAACAGAAGCTCGAGATCAGAGAGTATGACGCGCCAGGAGACAAGGTCGACTACCAGGTGGTGAGCTGCGAGAGACAGGGCCTGGCCATCAGGAAGGTTGATGAGATAGGAGGTGACGAGGGGTCCTTTCTGAATGTTGAGGCTAGCCTGTAACGCATTAAGAACAGGTAGCGCATCGGTCAGGGATGAGAAGCTTCCTTGCTGGAATGCGAAGCTCCCCTCGACATCAGGGAGGATCTGTTGGGTCCAGACATGATTGTCATCTTGGAGGTAGCGAGCGCGGAGCATAGGGTGATGCTTCACCACGGTGGCAATGGCAGTCTTGATTTGCTCAGCAACTAGATTCTTCGAAAGACTAACCGTGAACGCCTGGTTGAAATGGCTATTACCAGTTGGATTCATCTCGAAGAACATGCGCTGTATGGGTGATAGAGGGAATGGCTCTCTGCTCACCACGGCCATGGATTGTGTCTTGTTGCCATTGGGAACAAGGGCCTTGAATCGCGCTCGAGTGGCCAGGTCAGAAAGAGACTGGCTGCGAAGAACATTGTCAACGGAAACAGTGACGCCGCATTCTCTGGCCTTAGAGACAACCTGCATCGCCGAAATGGAGTCGCCACCGAGGCTGGTAAAGGATTGGTCTAGCGGGAGTGAACTGGTGGGCAAGTTGAGGACTTGGCTCCATACTTGAATGAGTTGCTCCTCCATGGGCGTCAGTGTCTTTGCGCCTTCTGAGCCTGGTGCAGTATCTCCTGTCGACGAAACGATGCTTGCTAGGTCTTGATCAGTCAGGGCCTGCACCCAGTTCAGGATCTGTCGACGATCCATCTTGCCGTTAGTTGTCAGCGGCAGATCTTCGACGGCGATCCAGATCTTGGGAATCATGTATCCAGGCAGCGTTGAGGATAACTTGCTTCGAATAGCCGCGTTGCGAGCCATGACCTCCTGATTGTTAATGGCGACCAGGACGCGCGGTGCCTCGGCCGCCTCTTGATGTTGGCGGCGGGAGAGCACTGTAGTTAGACGTCCTTGACAAGCACCTTTCTTGGGGTACAGAACGACAGCGTGACACAGGTCTGGATCGGCCTGGGATACATGGACCTCGACCTCATTGAGCTCGATACGCTGACCTCGTACCTTGACCTGATTATCTCGCCGACGAACGAACGATAAAGTGCCGTCGGGGTTATACCGCACGATGTCTCCAGAGCGGTAGAGTCTCGGATACTGTGTCTCAAGCCACACAGGAGGGTCAATAAAGACCTCTGCCGTCTTGACGGGGTCAATGTAGCCACGGCCAACAATGGGGCCCTCGACGATGAGTTCTCCTACTGCACCAACTGGCAGCAGTATTGAGGGATCGTTCATATCTGTCACCCAAATGCCGGCGCCCCTAGCAGGGCCAAAGTTTGCAGGATCGCTGGATGCTGTGACGGCGCCAGTCGCGTTGCAAACAATAGTTGTTTCAGCAGGACCGTATGCAATGATAAAAAAGACCTTGTCATGCCAGCGACGGATGTTTTCCGAGGTAGCAGCCTCTCCAGCCAAAGCCAGTGTTTTCAGACTGGGAATGAGGGCTGGATCCAAGATGTCTGCCATGGTTGGCGTCAAGAAGGCCCAGTTGACGTTGAGATCGTGGATAGCTCCAGTCAGATCCTCTAGTCGGCGACGCTCCGAGGGTATACAGAGACAACCTCCGTTAAGAAGGGTAATAAAGGTTTCACCGACAGATAAATCGAATGTATTGGCGGCAAACTGCAGCGATCGGGTGTTGCGGTCGACCTGGAAGGGCCCTGCAAAGTGTTTCGCTACAGTAGATAAAGACTGGTGCTCGATCAATATGCCTTTGGGTTGGCCTGTGCTTCCAGAGGTGAAGATGGAATATGCCAGATTGTTCCCGTTTGCCTTGGTTGGAGGGGCATCAGGTCGAGGGCCGAGAGAATCTAAAGTCTTCTGGTCTACAACGACAACACATGAGAACATGCCCTCGAAACGGTCTTTATACTTTGTCTCTGTGAGCAGGAAAGAAGCTCCAAGGTCATGTACAATGCCCTTGATGCGATCGATGGGATGAGTTGGATCAATGGCAGCAAACGCGGCACCCGCCTTGAGGATAGCCATCTGAGACACAGTGACCCAAGCCGATTTGTCGAAGCAAGTGACAACAAATGCGTCAGGTTTGGGACTGGCCTGGCCGAAAGAATGCAGATGATGGGCAAAGGCATTGGCAGCGTCGTTAAGCTCACGGTAGGTAAAATCGCGATCCCAGGCGCAAACGGCTGGACGATCAGGAATCTCCTGGGCCTGCTGCTCGAATAGGATGTGTACACATTCCGTATGCAGTTTCTGCATACCAATTGCGTTCCAAGCATCAAATTCGCGACGGGTCTCGGTGCTGACGAGGTTGACGTTAACTACCGGCTGGTCGACCTTTTCAGCGATGCTGGCTAGAGCGGACAGTAGAGCTCGAATCATGTGTGTTGCGTGAGCAGGCGAGATCTTGGAGGTCCAGTAGGTGAAGGTGAAAGAAAGCTCTTGGTCTGAATCTATAACGTTGAGAGATATGTCGTACTCCGTAGGATCACGAGACTCGAACGCCGTTAGCTTGAGGCTGTCGCTACTATTGTCTGCACCGGCGTTGGTGGGGTCATGTCGTTGAAACGATATAACGGTAGTGAAGAGCTGTTCTGATCCTAGACCAAGACTGTGCTGCACTTCAGCGAGTGATACGTACTGGTTGGACATGCTAGAAGCGAAATCGGCACATATATCCTGAAGAAGCTGAATAACCGACATGGAACGGTCAAAATTGACGCGGCAGATAAGCATATTGATCAGAGGTCCAACGAGGCTAGCAACCCCTTGGATGGGAGCGTCACGGCCAGAGGCAAGGTAGCCAAAGTACACCTCATCATCGCCTGTGTATGCCCGCAGGATAAGAGCCCAGGCTGCGTGGAAGATACTGGCCATTGTAACACCGTACTCAGCGCAGAGACGTCTTAGGGGCTCTGAATCAGGGACAGGTATGTCTCGTGCTTCTAACGTGCCAGGAGATGGGACTACGGCGTCATCGAGAAGAAGTGGTAGGCGGCACGGGCTGGAATCATTGAGGTACCCGCTCCAGTATTCAAGGGCCTGGTCCATAGGCTGTTGCTGGATGAAAGAAACTACTTCCCTGTACCCAAGGGCAGGGGCGGCTGGGAGAGTCTGACCGTATGCCTGTTGAAGGTCCTGAATCACATATGGAAGAGATGCTCCATCTACCAAGGCATGGCTGAGTCGAAGAATAAGAAACATTCTACCGCCAACTGTGTAGATGGTAAGCTCGTGAGGAACCTTGCCGTACTCGAAGCTACTGGCTGGTACCTCCGCCATAGTCGCGCGGACTTTCTCGAGGAGATCGTCAGACGAGGACGCTGGGACTTCCTCCAGTTGCACATGATGAACCGCGGCAAGATGGTTTCGCAGAACAGCCTGGTCGAATGACCCACTGCCCCGAAGATTCGGCAGAAACACGGTGCGAAGCATGGGTTGGCGTTTGACGACTTGTTCCCAGGCTTCTTGAAGGCGGTGTAATTGGGGTACGCCGTCGCGGCATGTGACTTCGAAAGCAAATCGGACGTCGTAGAGATCGGGAGTCCGGGACTGGCTGAGTAAAATGCCTTGTTGCATGGGCGAGCAGGGGAAAATCTCCTCGATACTCACAGGTCCCCATTTATCCATATACTCAAGACAAATAGTCTTCATCTCAGCTAGATTGGCATAGGATATATCCTTAACCAGCGGTATGTCATTCAAGGTAAACTCAGACTGCATAGAGCTCGTTATGTCTATCAGGCTTGCAAGTTCCTTTTTGAAGGACTCGTTCCAGACTGACACTTGATGCGAGAGATCCGGTGTCAAGCTTTGAGGCATCAATAGCGATACCGTTGTTCGTCCCGCAGCAACAGCAATTGCAATGTCAAAGACAGCCCAACGAGGCGATGAAGGATCAACATCGCGTTGGGCAAATTCTCCTTCGGGGACTGGCTGGAGGAGCGCACCGTCTCGCTCTAGCTGCTGATACTGGCCATGGTAGTTGAACAAAATCTCGATTTGGTCGTGTTGCCGAAACTCAGTCTCAGCCACCCCATCTTGGGACAGGTAACGATAGGAGAAGTAGGGAACACCGTGGCCGGGGACAGATCTACGAGCATCCTTGATCCTCATGAGAGTCTCGATCAAGTCTGCTGGCGCGCCGTCGGCGAGTGCCACTGGGACGATGGAAGTGAACCATCCGATTGTGCGAGAGAGATCGACGTCAACGTCAGCTTCACGGCCGTGACCTTCAACAAAGATAGCTGGAAGGGGCCGGTCGGGAAAGGCTTGTGCGAAAGATCGGAACGCTGCAGTGAGGAATATATCCTGATGGTCAGTCTGTAGAGGGTCGTTGCAAGGTCCCAGAAGCGCTTTGGTCATGGCCTCATCAAGCTCAAAGCCTATCTCACGCACCGAGCCCCAAACATTCGACTTGGCTTGGTCCAGACCCCAGTACTCCAGACGCGGCTCGGGGATGGAATAGGGAAGGACTTTGGGTGCAGATAATTCCTTGACGCGGGATGATTGGGTTCGAACCCACGCTTGGAATGGCACGGGCGTTAAGGCGGCTGTGGGAAGAGGTCTGCCAGTCAAAATAGCCTCAAGTTCCTCGAGCAAAACCCGCCAGGAAACCATATCTACAACCAGGTGGTGAGCCACGATGGCTAGAATCTGACGATCAGGTAGGTCAATAAGCTTGGCTGAGACAATGGGACCACGTTGGATGTCCAACGATTGCTGGGCAGAGTCAATAAGGTCGTTGACTTGGTTGAGCGCAACGTCTGTGTGCTCCTGGTACTGCAAAGAGCCAGTTACATCATCTGTGACGCGCTGAGCCCAATGGCCTTGAGAATTGGCGTACCTAGCACGCAGCATTGAGTGACGAGTGATAAGCTGTTTGATTGCCACGCGTAGGGTAGAAGAAGCAAGCTTCCTCGCAGACGGGATCTGGACCAAGAAACTCTGGTTGAAGTGGTTGACTCCGTCGGGATACAGGCCAAAATACATCTTCTGGATCGGCGACAGGGGAAACTCCTTGTCAACTTGATCCGAGAGGTCTATTTTGGGGCTGAAGGAGAGTGAAGAGATGTCACTTGCAGAACTATAGTCGATTAATGCTGCGAGGGCTGCGATAGTCTGATGTTTAAAAATATCCTTGACGGTGAGCTCCATGCCCTGGCTCCTGCAATGCGACACGACCTGCATGGCAGTAATTGAGTCGCCGCCTAAGCTAAAGAAACGATGCTCCTTGTTGATCTTGTGGGGATCGAGGTTAAGGACCAGAGCCCAGACCGAGCGTAAAGCAACCTCTGCTGGAGTCAAGGGATCATCCGAGACTGGTTCCTCTTGATCAAGCTCCAGGATCTCCCGGACAAGGTCCTCGTCAGCTTGCTCCAACCAGGATGTCATTTGACGGCGATCTATCTTGCCAGACGTCGTCAGGGGAACGGAGGATCCTTGAACGACTGCCCAGACGGCGGGGACCATGTGTCTGGGTAACTTGGACGAAAGGTACTCTGTGACGGTACGCAATAGCTCCTGGGCTCTCGTGTGGTCGGCACCCTGCAAGAGACGCAGTGAGCCTGTTGGTGTTTCCGAGTCGAGGCCTCGCAAGGAGACGACGGCAACCAGACGAGAGCTCAGTCGACCTTTCTTTGTAAAGGTCACGTAGACATGCTGCACGTCCGTGTGGGCACTGGTAATATGGCTTTCGATCTCGCCAGTCTCGACTCGCTGCCCTCGGATCTTGATCTGCGTATCCTTGCGCTGGACAAAGTCCATAGAACCGTCGAGGTTATACCTAACTAGATCGCCTGTCTTGTAGAGACGGCGCCCATTGACATGCCGTGGATAATGCACCGACCACTTGGGATCCCATACAAAGCTCGCGTTTGTCTTGTCAGGGTCGTTGCGATATCCACGGCCTAGGATGGGACCTTCGATGAGCATCTCGCCGACTGCACCTACGGGAACGAGGAGATCGACGTTGCTGGGACTGACGATCCAAGCGGCGCTACCCATCATGTGGCCGATGATAGATGGTCGAACCTCGCGGTGTTGGCGATCACTGATGGATGCAAAGACGCATGTCTCTGTCGGACCGTAAGCCTGGATAAACTTGACCTTTTGACTCCAGATGCGAGGGGTCAAATCGCCAAGTGGTTCACCACCGCAAATTAGAGTCTCCAGCGTCGGAACTTCGCTGGGAGTCATCATTCTGGCGACCGCAGGGGTCAAGAAGGCCCAGGTCACACCAGCTCGGTTCATGAAGCCGGTTAGGTCTTCGATACGCTCTGTCTCAGAGGCGATGCATACGCAGCCGTGATGGACGAGGGTTGTAAAGACCTCTCCGATAGTGGCGTCAAAGGCATATGAAGCAAACTGAAGTACTCGTGAAGTGTCGGTGTAGCTCATCTGAGAGCCATGCTCTTTGGTACCG
Source organism: Fusarium sp. NRRL 25184 (assembly GCA_013755755.1). Taxonomy (NCBI): domain Eukaryota; kingdom Fungi; phylum Ascomycota; class Sordariomycetes; order Hypocreales; family Nectriaceae; genus Fusarium; species Fusarium sp. NRRL 25184. The sequence goes on from JABSSZ010001028.1 coordinate 26,664, forward strand.
GTGCTTACGGCCCGATGCTCAATGACAACGCCTTTTGGTCGACCAGTGCTGCCAGACGTAAAGATAACATAGGCTGCGTTGTCGGGAGTCACGGCAGTACACGGTTTGCCGTCTCGAATTGGTAGTTCCAGAATAGACGCTTGCGTCACAGTCCACGGCGCCACGTCCAAGCCAGCCAGGTCCCTGGTGGCGAGTGGCCCAGCTGCCTGCATATCGGAAACGAGGAGAACTGGACTACCAGTATCCGAGATGATCAGTGCCAGCCGGTCAGCCGGATGTGCTGGGTCCAAGGCGACGAACGCACCACCGGCTTTGAGAACGCCGAGCATGGCTACCACAGCCCAGATGGACTTCTCAAAGAGTACTGGAACGATACATTCGGGACCTACACCCAAGGAAACCAAGTGATGTCCGAGACGAGTGGAGTAATTGTCGAGCTCGCCATACGTGAGACTTCCTGCAGTAGAGTAAAGAGCCATCTTGTCAGGCTGTAGAGCTGCAATATCGGTGATAACGTCGTGAAGACAAGCGTCGACAGGGTCGGGAACATGTTTGTTCCAGCTCTTGACGAGATGACTGCTCTGGGGGTCCATCAAGTTGACATTGGAGATCCTGTCGTCGAAGAGAGACGGTAGGGACTGCAGCGTCCGGAGCCAGACGTCGCCTACTACATCAGCGGCTTCAGGGCTGATCACCTCGGTCCTATATGTCAAACTAAGTTCCATGTCTGACCGAGTGTAAGCAATTTTGGCTGCGATGGCAAACTCGCTAGTGTCATCCAAATGAACCAAGTCAACGGCAACATCATTCTTAGAAGGGGCCGGGTCATCTTCGCGGTAGCATGAGAGGACAGTGTTGAAGAAGGGTTCGCCTCCCATGTGCAGAGCCCTTTGGATCTTACTCAGAGGGCAGTACTGGTAATCGATGCTGTCGGCGAGACCAGCGCGAGACGACTCTAAAGCCTCTCGGATCGTCATGCCATCGTCCAACGCAAGGTCACTGATGAGGAGGTTGATGAAGACGCCCGTGGCGCTCTCAATGCCCCCGACAGGTGCGTCACGTCCAGAGGTCATGTAGCCAAAACACACGTGCTGGTTGTTGGTGTAGGCACGCAGGACCAAGGCCCAAGCGAGCTGGGCCAGGTTGGAGATGGAAACGCTGTTGGCCTGACATAGCGTCAGAAGTGGCGATATGTCGTTTATCGTTGCTTTAAAGACGCGCTTCTCGTGTAAAATAGGCACATCAGGCACTTGCAACTGGGGGAAACGGCAGGCCGATACAGTACTAAGACGGTTCTTCCAAAAGTCCAGGGACATGTCTGTGTCTCGAGACTGGACGTAGGCTACATAATCGCGGAACGACTGGTCTGAAGTGAGCCATGCAGAGCTGTCCTTAACGATGTAGGCACGCTCCAGATCACGCTGCAGCACATCAAGTGAGACACCGTCGACCACAGCATGGTTGATACGCAGATGAACCAGTACGTGGTCCTGTGTCTTGGCTATGGTCAAGACATGAGGTGGCTCGTGTGAAGCGACGGGAAGTTGTGGATCGAAGGCCAAAAGACCCTCGACACCATCTCCATTCGCGAGTGTCTGATACAGAACATGAGCGGGAGGGTCCCGCAAGACAGTCGCGAGGAATGCCTCGTTGGCGGCACTTCCATCCACAAAGATCGTTCTCAAGGCAGCGTGTCGCTGGACGACCTTTGACCAGGCGTCTTCCAGCCGTGCCACAGAGACCGTTGAGTCAGTCAAGGTGTGCATCCTCCATACGACGTCGACTGTGTACGATGAAGTGGATTTGGCTTGGCTGAGTAGCATGCCCTGCTGTACGGGAGAGCAAGGATAGACATCCTCGATAGTTTGACTTGAATCAGGGCCCAATGCCTCTTGGATGGTGCTGCGAAGTCGCTCCCATGCCTTGGCGTCGGGGACACGGACACAAGGGAAGTCAGCAGGGGACATGAAGTTCGCTTTGGCAACTTGTCTAATGGTATCCAAGAGAGCTGATTGTAGCAGTCGTACCCATTTGCGGACCTTCTTCTGTTGGCCTAGGTCCCAGCTGTGAGCCACTACGACACCGAGGGACTTGTCGGCATGGACGCTGGCCGTGATGCTGATACAAGAGGGAATCAGGGAGACAGAGTCAGAAATGTTATCCACCTGCTGCAATATCCTGCCCTGAAATGCTCGGGTGTCGGAGTATCTGACGAGAACTTCTGGTATTCGAGTGGCCAGAACCTTTGGGGTGTACGACTCGGCCATGTAAGATGAGACTCGGAAATTGAGACGAGCGTTCTTGGTCATTGCTGCTACACCCGCAGCGCCAGCTGTCGAGTTACTGGGAAGTTGGACTGGGAAGACGGAGTCGCCATAGCCGACTTGGTTCTGCGCATTGTCGACGACATGGATAAAAGGCATGGTACGATCCGTAAAGCCTTGTGAGAATGATTCCGCAGCTGCCGCGACCAGAACGTCCACTGGGCTGAGAGAAGCTTGGACGCAAGTCTTTTGGAGAAGCTCAGCGGCTTCAGCGTCAATCCGTAGCTCATACTTCATCTCATGAGGCAAGTATGTTTCCTCGGGGTCCAGTTCCCAGTAGTCGAGGTCGGTCTCTACCTCTGGAATAGCAGTCGCAGAAAGGTGGTGACTTTGACTCTCAGTCATTGAGGACTGGGGTGTGACAGATGAGCCCGACAGGAAACGGTCGAGATCTCGCAACAGAATCTTCCACGATGGTAAATCGAGGGAGATATGAAGGGCGGATAGAGCGAGGCTGTTGTCGCTTGGGAAGTAGTCAACGACCAGAAGGGGACCACTAGTCGCATCCAGTAGAGAGCGTGACTTTTCTAGCACAGAGTCTGTTCGGGGACTACCATCGTGGCAAGTGAATGACAGTACTTCACTCAGCTCGACACCCTGATGTCGGAACCATGCATCATCTTGATGGACAAATGTAGTCCGAAGGGCCGGGTGGAGATCAACCAATTTGCTGAGAGCATCGTGGAGGTCTTGTTGGTCGATGGAACCAGCAAGCTGCAGCTGAGCAGTGCGAGGTTGGCGAGGCGGGCAGGGTTGTTGATGCAGGCCTGTGCCGAGGGCAAGGTTCTCAGCTGGAGCGAGAGAGACCAGCGAGGTTGAAGTTGCACTGGAATGCTGATCTGAGACGGAAACGATTCTGGTCATCTCGTTAATTGTACGGCCGCGAAGAATGTCGCTTACGGAGAGCTCAATGCCTTGGACCCGACATCGGTTAACAACCAGTATAGCAAGGATCGAGTCACCACCAAGACTAAAGAAAGACCGATCATCAGGAACACTATCCACGGCAACGCCGAGCGTCTCGCCCCAGGCCGTTGCAAGGATCGTATGAACCGGACTCCTTTCTGCAGAAACAGAGGAGTAATGCGTGGCTGAAAGGTTAAGGACATTGTCCAAGGTAGTGGAACTGAGTTGGTCAACCCATCGAGAAACACGACGACGATCAGTCTTGCAGGCGGTTGTTGAAGGGAGTGCCACCACTGGCAGCCAGATCTGAGGGTCCATGTAGTTGGGGACTTGTTGAGCAAGGTTCTCTTGGAGTTTGGTCATGATACCCGAGATTTGTTGCGGATCAAGGAGCTGAAGGTCATCCGTGCGCGTGCTCAAAACTGGGTGAGAGGTCTTGAAAGATAGCACAGCTACCAGACGGGAAGCACAGGCGCCTTCTTTTGGCACAAGGGCAGCGCAGTGGGCGATATCGGGTTCGATGGCGGTCAAGTGGTTCTCAATATCACCCGCCTCGCACCGCTGGCCACGTACCTTCAGCTGTCCATCACGACGGCCGAAAAAGGTAAGACTTCCATCCATGTTGTATCGCACAAGGTCACCGGTGCGATATACGCGGTAGGGAGACGGCATGCCCCAGGAAGAGGGGACTTTATCTAAGAAGGATTGTTTAGTAAGGACGGGTTCGTTGAAGTACTCACGTGCAACGATAGGACCCTCGATGAGGAGTTCGCCCAATGCTCCTATAGGAGAAAGGACCTGGGGGTCGTCTGGCCGAGAGACCCAGACACGATTGCCGCCCATTGAGTGACCAATGACGGACGGCGGAAGAGATGGGGAATTTGAGTGGCCGGAGACGGCGTAGATGCATGCTTCCGTTGGCCCATAGCCGTGGATGAGGTTGACGTGAGGAGCCCAGACATCCTTGATGCCCTGCGACATCAACTCGCCTCCGCAAACCACCGTCTTCACGGTGGGACAGTCCTGTGGGACAAACGTGCCTAGCGTCGTGGTAGTCATGAATAGCTGGTTTGCGCGTAGCTTTGAGATGGCGCCGCTGATGTTGCTGAGTCGGTCACTGGGAGAGGGAATACAGATGCAGCCGCCATAGACCAGGGTCCCGAAGATCTCGCCCAGGGACACATCGAAAGTATACGAGGAGAATTGGAATGCACGGGTCTGTCGGTCCATGAGCATGGCTTTACCGTGAGCCGTTGAGCTGGAGCTGAGGGTTCGGTGCTCTACTACTACGCCCTTCGGTTGACCTGTGCTGCCTGAAGTGTACAAGATGTAGGCAGCGTTGCTGGGAGTAGCTTGGAATGACAAGAACTCCCGTGGCGAAAGCTTGCTGAGAAACTCGTGAGATAACACAAGTGTGTCGTCAATACGTCGTAACGGCAGTGGCGGAGTAGCATCCGTGGTAAGCAAGATGCTGGCTTCAACATCGTCGATGATAAACTGAGCACGATCGACAGGCCAGGCAGGATCAAGGGGTACGAAAAGACCCCCGGCTCTCATGATGCTAATCATGGCGACGATAGCCCAAAGTGACTTTTCCATACGGAAGACGACTGGTACTTCTCGATTGACCTCGAGGCTGATGAGGTGTGCGGCAAGTTTTCTTGTCACTAGTTCAAGCTCGCCATAGGTTAAGCTGCCATCGTGGCTCTCAATAGCAGGTGCATCTGGATACTCCTTTGTGGCCTCAAGAATGAGCTCGTGGGTGCAAGAATCAACTTGGATGGGCGGCTGCTTATTCCATTGTAGGATCTGGCGCTTCATTCTCTCATCCATGAGTTGCACATCGTCGACGGTCGTCGATTGAGGAATCGAGTAGATGGCGGCTAAGAACGCCCCAAAAACATTCTCTGCCTGGGCGCTGGAAAGCGCTGTGCTCCAGTACGAGAATTCGACAACAACGTTGTCTTCATCCCTGTCAAATACCCTGACGACGACATCGTACTAGAACAAGGTAAGCATCTATAGGACAACAGTGAAAGGGGGAATACCTCGGCAACGTCCTGGTCAGCAACTCGATCAAGCCTAACTCCATCGCAGTGGGAATCCGCGTCATCGCCATCGGACATAAACGTCATTGTCGTGTTGAAAAGCTGGCTAGCAGGAATACCTTGCTCATGAGCAATCTCGGCCAACGGGTGATGCTGAAACGGAAAGCTAGTAACAAAATCTCGCCGCAGGGCGCTCAGTATATCTGCGATAGGCGTCGAACCGTTGAGGCCGACACGACAGAGCATTAGGTTGATAAAGAAGCCAACTGCGTCGTCGGCGTCATCACCGAGAAGGTGTCTATCGGTGGCCATGAAGGCGAAGCAGACGTCGTCTGACAGCGTATAAGCCCGGAGGACCATGGCCCACGCTGCCTGAGTCAAGGAGAACAGGGTGGTGCCTTGTTCCTGGCAAAACCGCCTGAGCCCCTTCACGTCGGGAATTACGCGCCGTTTAGTTGACACTCGGGCTGGGCCCTGATCGGCCCAGTCCGTCAGCTTGGGCAGGAGGCATCCAGAGAGTCCGTCTAGATAACTACTCCAGAACCCACGGGCGTCCTCTTCGGGGGCTTGCTGCAGCTGCTGAATATACCGGCGTTGAAGATCTGGGTGCAGACTGGGAGGCAGAACTCCATTGAGTGACCTCTCAAGATCATGGCCAAGAGTCTGGACAGACAGACCATCAATGACTGCGTGGCTGATGAGGAGCTGGCAGCGCAATCTGCCATCAGTCGCTTTGGACAACCCTAGACGATGCTGTGGTTTGCTCTTGTTCCAAATGGCCGATGTCAGTTGGAGCATATCATCGGTTTCTGTTAGGTCTTCCAGCCATGGCACTTCCACCACGTCAACAGATGGCGAGGCCAGGACGACTTGGTCAAAGACACTGCCATCGCGCAGACTCTCCACAAATGTCGAGCGTAGAGGAGCATGGCGCTGTACGACTCGCTCCCACGCAGCTCGGAGACTATCCAAAGTGATACTGGCGCTGCTCACCAGTTCCCAGACGACCAAGATGTTGTAGGTCCCTGGGGCTTTCACCTGGCTGACAAGGATGCCCTCTTGTACCGGACAGCATGGGTAGCAGTCTTGCACCGAACCCAAGGGTTTCAGCAGAGCTTCCAGACGAGACAGCTTCTCAGGGGATAGACTGAGCAGTGCGAAACGCGTATCAGCTGCCTGAAAAGTGGCATTGATGGCACTAGTATCCAAGCTGGTTTGAGAAGCGCTGACAGCCATGGGTGTCACTGGCCCTGTGACGGTCGGGGCTTCGCCCACTGTAGAGGCTGGCGATTCGTCCTCATACGAGTCAAAAAGCAATAGCTGACCTTGCAAGCTCTTACGTCCAAGTAGCTGTAGCGTACCATCACGAATGTCAAAGCGGACAAGATACTCAGTCAAGAAACAGCGTGCATGTTCTGCGGGCTTTGGTGCGAAGGCTGGCAGAGCCAGACATTCTGGGCGGGGAACCAACGCAGAAGCCGAGGCCTGATTGCCACTCTCGTACCTTTGCCCAAGAAATGGACTCTCAACAAGAAGTTGGCCAACGGCACCTGGGGGAGCGAGGCGCGTAGGGTCTTGAGGATCCATGACCCAGACTGCGCAGCCCCGGGGCCATCCGATGTTGCGCGGAGATGAGATGGTGATAAGAGGTGCTGTAGAGCATGCGTAGCCAAGAGCGGCAGCCGGAGCATATGCGTTGATGAGGTTTGTTGCCGATGCCCATTTCTTGACGCTGTTGGTTTCCGAGGGCTCACCAGCCAGGATAATGGTATCAACACCCGGGAGGTCGTCTTGGTTGAGAGCAGACGCTACAGAGGGTGTGAGGCAGGCTAGTGAGGGCTTCATCCTTGTGCACGCGTCGGCGATACCAATGAGTTGCTCGTGGCCTGACGGAATGCAGACACAACCGCCAGCTGCTAGCGTGAAGATGACGTCTGCGACGCTAGTGCTGGAATCATAGGGAGCAAATTGGAGGGTCCTGGTGGCAGGCGAGAAGTCGTGAACGTTACTGTTGGTGGCGATTGAAGTACAGACAGCAACGTGATCCAAGATAAGTAGACTAGGCTCCTCTACACCGTCAGATGTGACAATGACGCATGCGGGATCATGCGGTGTGACGGTTACTTCTGGCAGGAGTTGCACATTGGTGGCTTGATGGTTCTGAACAACGTCAGAGATATCGACCACGTGCTCTACCAGTCCGACAAACTTGCTGAGGTTCGGGGAAGATGAGATAACGATGCTCGGAGACAGCCTCTGCACAATTGAAGAGAGCTGATCCGCAGATAGAGCAAGATTCAAGGGAGCAAAGGTACCACCCGCCTTGAGAACGGCAAGATAGATGGCCGGCACCCAGCCCGACTTTTCAAGGCAGGTTGCCACTGTCGAGCCGACCTGGAGGCCAAGGGAAACCAAATGCGATGCCAGAATGTCTGAAACCCTTTCCAACTCAGCATATGTCATGTTGACGTCCCACGAAACACTGGCCTCAGCATCCGGCTGGCTGCGAGCACGCTGGCCAATCAGGTCATGCACAAGGGAGGATACTGGCGGCGCAGGACGGCCGGCGAGCATTTGCAACATTCTCACGTCTTTATTCTCACTTAGCGAAATGTCACGCTGGGTGAGTTGGGGTGATACAGTGTGCAATTGATGGAAAGCGCGTTGAAAAGTGCTGGATAACAGTGGCAACAGGCTCTGGTCGATGACTCTCGAGTCGGCGTTCAGCTCAGCCGACCAGCGGCCGAGGCGGCTAGAGAATTTGATGGATAGAGGGCCATCGATAGGGGGGACATCAACCTCGCTGTATACATAGCGCAGAGCGAGTGGGTGATGATGGGGCTGGTCGACGACGGGATATATCGCCGGGTTGGAACTAACAGAACCATCCAACTGGGAACCAATGGCCGTGAGTTGATCGACAACCAACGTTTCTCCATCCAGCACAATCGAGACCTGAGCCTCCAGTTGGACTTTGGGACCAAGAATGACGATACTGTCGGTACCAGCGAACGACTTGGCTACCATCGCCCAAGCAAGAAAGAGCTTGGCTGGAACCAAGGAAGCTGATGCATTAGGGTTGCTCAACTCCTCGTCGCCCAAGTCAAACTGCCTGTGCATATCAAGATGCGGGGTAGGCACGTTTGCTGGGTGGTTAGTTTGGAACAGGAACAGGCCGCGGTCGACGCTAATGGTGAGCGTCTGGGCAGTGCTGCCGCTGGCCTCAAGGGAAGCGGGATTGTCTTGAGACGGCATCATGAAGATGATGGTAACAAGGATAAAAGATTAGTGATGTGATTGATTCAATAGTATGATTAATGTGACGAAATTCGATAGTAATGACAATTGTAGAGATGAGGTGTAGTTGACAGGCTTTCTCTCACAACTCGGGTAAACGTACATCTACAAGGTGGAACGGAAGGGCACCCAGCAGAATATAGGGCAATTGCTAGTAATCGCAAATTTTCTAAGAAAGAATAAACTCGGCTAGGATTCTAAGCAACATTAAACTCTACAATAAGTGATTCTTGCTAACTTGCAGCCTTTGCGCGCGCCAAACACTCTGATAGAGAGTAAAGTTGAGTTTACCGGGATAGCTAATGTGCTTACCCTGAATAAGTCCTCCCTCTGGAGTTTGACTGGGGTCAACCATGTAGGACGCTAGATTCAATAACAACACCCTCTTACTCCGCACCTCAAGAGACCCGCCACGGCTACAACGTCCGCTAGCCAGGGGCGTCCGGGGAGTACATGTATACACCCCAGGCTAGTGTAGCTATATCCATGCTCTCCGCACAACCGGCTCCGCGGATAGAATCCACCCATGTCTCGTATGGGGTCGTTTCGCTGCATATGCATGTGTAACAGGTTGCTGACTGCGCAGCTGACAATGCTACCATAATATATCTCAATCCGATCCATCACATGGATTGGCATTTTCTTTTCTCCTTTAAGCTATGAACTACGGGGCACACGATCCAGACCCAGGCTGGGGGCTCACCGAAGTTTCCGGTCGGGATTCAGCCCGGGATGGCTAATCGTCTGAATTCTTCGATGTCATCTGATAATCTCAATTAGAAAGATCAAAATGACCAAACAGCAAAGGTATTGACTAATATATAACATATTAAAAAATATTATCAAGTATCTTTATATATAAAATTATAGTAAATTATAAAAAACTAAAGTCTTTAAAAATTAACATAATAAGAACTTAAACTATACTATATAAAATACAAC